>JXCR01138352.1:95696-125458 GCA_002079205.1 Phalaenopsis hybrid cultivar | reverse complement strand
ATATATATATATATATATGTATATATATATATCAATCGACAGCTCTAGCTTCACACACGACAGCTCCCCTTCTTGCTCCCTTAGGTCTCGGCTAGACCTACACAGCTTTGCTTTTTCTCCTCTCGACAGAGCCGCACTTCCTCCCCTTCGACTCCTTCCTCTCCTTGAGTCTCACCTAGACCCAGAGCAGCGCACGCAGAGTTTAAGGCTACGACTCCACTTTTTCTCTTGACAGAGCCGCAGACCTCCTTCCTCCTCTACCTTCAGTCGTGTCTCAACCCAACGTCGTACACACACGAAAACACCATTTCCTCCTTCCTCTACACTCGAACAGACCGTTGATGCTTCCTTCAACTAGGGTTCGGCAAGCCCGAACATAATGTCGAAGCTGCACGACCAACCACCTTCCTCCTCGACCGATCGCCTAGGACTCGACGTCCTTTTGTACGTGGCAATTGATGACTTCCTTTTATTTTTCTATCTCATCTTTTTCTCTTCCTTCTCCTTCTGTAGTTTGTCTCTCATTTATTTAAATGAGATGAATTGTTTATTTGAAAGGGGGAATATGACTCTTAAGTCGTAACTGAAAGGATGTTTATTTTTAGTGTCTATTCGATTTATCAATATCAATATTTTTATTATATTTATTTATTTGTTTTATTTCAGTTATTACAATCTCCTTTTCTTAAAAAAATTTTGTCTTCAAAATTCTGAAAGTATCATGAGACCAAGCAAACCTCAAATAAAAAGTTGTGGATAAATTCTTGCATAACAGAAACTTTCAGCCAAGTAGCATCCTTCTTTAATTTGAGCTTCCTATCGTATTGCTTTTTAAATTGGTTTTTCTTTTCCATCAATGAATTTCATGATCTGTGAGGTAAGCTATGCACAAGAAATTACACAATTCATTAACTAAGAATGGATTGGATGAAGACATGCCTTGCGATTGAGAGAGAGAGGGTTAGTGTTCTTGTGAAGAGAGCAGGTTCTGAAAAGAGGGCTTGAATTTATTTTTTAGTGCTCGATCTGGAAGGAAAAAGAAAGTTTTCCATGAAAAGTTTTCCATGAACTGAAGTTCGGGTAGCTTTTTTCCTTTTCCTTTTAAAACGAACACTAAAAAATAAATTCAAATCGAGCACTCCTATTTTTTTCAGAACTCACTCTCTTTGTAAAAATCCTAACCCTCCATCTCTCTCTCTTTCTCTCCATCGCAAGACATGAATTCATCTAATCTGTCATTTTCAACGAATCAGGTGATTTCTTATGCATATCTTGCCTCACAGAACATAGAATTTGTCAATGGAAAAGATAAAATGCATTTGAAGAGCATTACCTTAGGAAGCATGGATCAGAGAATGATGCTACTTAGGAGAAAGTTTATGTTATGCAAAAAAATATACACGACTTTTCATATGAAGCATGTCTACTTTCATGATACATTTCAAACTTCGATGAAGAATTTTTTTATAGCGGAGATTGTAATAACTGAAAATAAACAGATAAATAAATAAATATAATAATAACATTAATAATAATAAATCAAAGACACAAAGAATAAGCATCTCTTCAATTACAACTTAAGAGTCATATTCTCCCTTTCGAATCAACAGTTCCCCCACTTCAAACGGACGAGAGACAAACTAAAGAAAGTCACTGCTTGCGGCATAGAAGACAGAGTTGAGCCCTAATCGATCGGTCGAGGAGGAAGGAAGTTGGTCGTGAAACTTTCAACGTCGTGTTCCAACGTGTCAGACCCTAGCCCAAAAAAAACAATGACGTTCTGCTTGCATGCAGAGGAAAGAGGAAGCAGTGTTGCCGTGCATGTGTAATGTTGTGTTAAAGTGCAACCGAAGAATGAGTAGGAATGAGGTTTGCGGAACTATTGAAAGAAGGTGAACCGTAGTCGTGAGCTCTGCGTGAGCTACTCTGGGTCGAGTCGAAACCGAATGAGAGGAAGGATTTGAAGGGGAGGAAATGCAACTCTGTCGGGAGGAGAAGAAGCCAAGCCATACGGATCAAGCTGCCAGGACCGAAGGGAAGACGGGGAACAATCATGCGTGAAACTAGGGTTGTTGATCGAATATAAAAGGAAAGTTTAAAATTATAATTAAGTTATTTAATAAAAAAATATGTCTGTGTGTGTGGGGGTATGTTTATTTAATTGATGTTAATGTAAAACTTTATTGAATCAGAACTCTAAATATAGAAATTTCATCGATCTCAACAAATAGGCAAGTGAGAGTTTTAATTTTCTTTAGGTTAAATAGTAAACTAAATTGTGTTTAAATTGCTTTATGATTATTAATGATATTTAATTGCAACACTTTAAATAAATAAATATAATACTAATTTTAAAAAAGATAAATTGAATAGGTACTAAGAATAAGCGTCCCTTAAATTATGACTCAAGTCGTATTCCCTCATATCGAACCAAGATAACCAATATACAAGAAACAAAACCACAGAAGGTGTAGGAAGGGAAGAAGAGGAGAAAGAGGAAGAGGAAGGCTCGTGCGTGCAATGATGAATTGACTGGAGTTGTCCAAGTTGGCACTGCTTTAGTGGGGCAAGCATGAAGTTCTAATCAAAGCCGATGAAAGAAAAAGAGACGACTTTGTGTGCTACTTTGTCGCGTCGTGCCAAGGACTTTACGCGTGGGAAGAAGAGGGGAAGGGGAGTTGAGCCTTGCTTACAGAGGAAGAGGAACTACGGCTTCGACGCCGACCCCTAGCCGAAGAAAGCAACTACATTCTACTTGCATGTAGAGGAATACGGAAGTGTCGTTGTCAAGTGTGCGCGGTGACAGAGTGAGGCACAGTAGAAGGCAAAGAAGGAAGAAGTTCTACGGCTTTGTCTAGAGGAGGAGAGCGATAGTCATGACCTTTGCATGCGCTGCTCTGGGTCGCACTGAGATCAAAGAAGAAGAGGTAAGGCATAATCATGCTATGTTTTGTTCGGTCAAACCGTGACCTAAGGTGAGGAAGAAAAGACAAAACCCTGTGCATGCATGAGTAAGGCCATCTTAAGGATATAAAGCTATATTTAGGATTTTAAATAAGCATCTAAAGGATATAAAGCTATATTTAAGATTTTAAATAAGTTAATTGATATATTATTATATAATTAAATACACATATATATGTTGTGTGTGTGTTTGTGCAAGAGTACGTATTTATTTAAACAGTGTTAATATAAAGTTTACTTGAATTAGAAAGAAATTGAAGGGAGTTTTAGTTTTGAGATTGATGGGTAAATCACTAAGGTATGTTTTAACTAAAGCTAAAGTTTAATTTGCTTAAAGTAGAATAAATATATTTAATACAAATGATAAGGTTAATTTTTAACAATGATTTAAATAGAAGAACATTTGAAGTTAGGGAGTTAGTGAGACAAGCAAGCTGAATAAGATGAGTAATTATTTTTATGTATTAAGTTAATATTTTATTAAATGAATAATTGTTTTATTAATTAGTTTAAAAATAATATTTCACTCATCTTTAAATTTGAAAATTTGAAATATGTTTCACAAACGAGAGGAAACTAACAGACATGTGAAAGTACATTTTAAAATATTGCTAATTGATATGAAATGATAAATAAATGATTAAATCATACAAAATTACTCTGATGTGGTACTAGCAGGGGATGCGATGTATCCGCATACGATAAAGAAAAACATAAAGATATACCTTCGAATGCAAATCTTTAGGGTACCTACGGGTAAAATTTTGACGAAACACTTAAATATCAAGATTATCCTAATAAAATTCTTAAACAAGTTAAAAAAGATAAATATTTAAATTGAAGTTGGAAGCGATAAAATTAAAATAGAAGTTTATAGTTTTATAAAGTGATTAACTACATTTTTTTTAGTTATTCATACAAAACATTGGCATAGTAATTTAATGTATATTAAGATTATAATTATTTACAAAGTCAAACTTACTGTTGAAATTAATGATTTGTTTCAGGAAAAGAAAAGTTGTACATTAATATGTCTGACATGAAAGACTTAGTTTACAATAAGAAGACTATAGCTGGTTGGTATTAAGTTATGATGTGTTTGTAGTCTATTTTTATACTTTTTTCTTTTGAATAGTGATATACTGTTGTATGGAATTAGATATTTTTCTTATTACTAGATGATTTAAATTTTCTTATGTGTATTTGTGGATTATTAATGGCTTTTTAATATATTGAAAGTTTCTGAAAAATATGTGAAAAAAAATTAAATGTGAATATCAATCGATTGTGGTTCCTGACTTAGTTAATTCTAGGCTATCAGGTCAGATGATGACACTTGAATCAAAGTGCATAAGAGCAACACAAACTAAGTGCATGAAGTTCGATGAGGATTTTGAAAATTTCGGCCAACTCTACGACATAATAAAGTTTGATTATAAGATATATGCTTTGTTACACAAATTTAAAGTAAACTGTTCTTGGAAAGTATATTCGAGCAGTTCGACGATTGGACGGATTAAAAACAATAGTCAAACGGTGAAACGGTGTGTTATGGATGATGAGAAGGATCCACCACTTGTTCCTGAACAAGATACTGACGCACCAGTTACAGAAGGAAAAAGATATAAGACTCAGGAGAGCATAAAATAGAGAAAAAGTTTACAAACACAACAACAATTGTCAAAATTCCTCAAAATAGAAAAATAAAACATATAAAATAGTCACATACTAAAAAGAAACCCTAACTAACCTTCAAATAATAAAATAAAACGGCCCGCGGGCCTGACAGCAAAATTCCTAAAAGGGAGGCTTGTTGTAAGTCTATCGAGATAGAATCTCGCACTGGTTCCTTGTGCATGGGAATTCCTGCGAATCACTTGCGATCTAATCCCGCAATCGCAGAAAAATGCAGAATCCCACATCCGCACTCTGCTAGAATGCAATCTTGCATCCCATAAGTGCATCCCACCTCATCCTCCCCGAGTAGGTTTTTTCTTCTTCACTGGAAGCTTCTTGAATTGATTTATGTTTGAAGCAATCCTGCAAAATTTATGATCAGGTCCATCTCTGGCAACTTTTCTAAGTTTATTCTAATAGAATAAATAGTCGTCTTTCTTTGGCACAAGCAAACTAAAACTACACATAAACGAGCATTCTCATGATCAAGTTTTGATTCATTAAGTCTATAACATATTTCTCTCTTCATACTTGGTTGAACACATCCAATAAATAAGTCTATTTAGAAGAGCTGACCCTGAAATGTAATCTATGACATATTGGATTCCTCTTAGTAGCGACAACCAAAGAGATAAACCTTTAGTCAAAATATCCGACAAGTCTCTCAGTTAGGGCTGACAAAAAAGTTCGTCGTTAGCGAACAACTCGTGTTTGGCTCATTATATAGCTTGTGTTTGATTCGTTAAATATGTAAGCGAGTCAAACACAACAACAAGTCTTTATCCCATTAAATTGTGTCAGCTACATGAATTTTTTTCTCCATTGCGTCTTATTGAGAGGCATGTATGTAATGTAAAGAGTAAACACAAATAATTTTTTTTAGCTCGATTTATAAACGAGCAAAACACGTAAACGTTTGTTTGTTCGTCTTTAGCTTATTTTTGCTCAAATAATTTATTTATATCTTTTTTATATTAATTTTTATATGTACTGAAAATGCTAAATTTAATTATTTTTAAATATTATTTTGGTGTTATAATAATAAAAAATATGCATAGGTGTTAGATATGTAAATAAATAAGATATGGGTGTTATGTATGTAAGTTTCTCTAAAATAGAGTACTCGGGTCTCTTCTTCTTATTTAGGAATTATATATGTAAATATATAAAGTTGAGTGGTAGATATGTAATGTAGTGAGATTTTTCTCACAAAAAGCACGCAGTAGGCCTTATGTTCTGTTTTGAATAGTACATATAAATAAGTAAGAATTTATTGTTATGTATGTAATGGCCCCACAAAGCCACAATTCTATCGAGCTTGCCAAAATTCCACCACTTCCGTTTTATATCTAGTCTCACTTTGTCCGAATACGAAGCAATTCTTATTAAAAATCCTATTTAAATGTAAAAATGAAAGCTGTTTGCAATTAAAAAGTGGAAAATAATTCAGGTTTTTTGTTTTTTGGAACTATTTTAAAATAAAAAACTTATTTATACCAAGATGAGTTAAAATAAATTAAATATATTAAATAAATAATTTTAAGAAGCTCAAAATCATGTTGAATATGAGCTAACTCGAACATATCCAAATTTAAATCAAGTCAAACAAGAACTGGGCTACTTTGAACACGAGCTCATTTTGAACATAAAAAAATTTTAAACCAGCCAAACACGAACAAGATTTGAGCTCGCTCATGTTCGACTCGTTTACACCCCTACTCTCAGCATAAGTTATCCTTTGTTTGGTATCAACTCTTTGGACTCATTCTCGTCTAAGGGTCTGTTTGGGGCAACTGTAGTTGTTTAAAGAAAAAGCTCTGAACTACAGAAGCAGTTTTTGTTCAAGAAATTGTGATAGCTATTATACATTTTTTTTCTTTTCAAAAAGTCAGATTGCATCTTTCCAGCAGCCATTGCACTTAGTCAAGTCGGGTTAAGTGTCACGTTTTATACTCATGGTGCTCAATCTAATAATTAAACCATGTTTGAACGGTGATATGGACCTAATAAGGTTGTCTTGTATCTCCGCCTTCAGGGCATAGGTCTGGATATCCTGTAAGATCGAATGCGGTTGTAACTATAGCACGTTGTCAATGGGTGCCTCAATCCCCCCATATATCAAGTAATAGTGTTCTCCTAGGGCTCCACTAGCTTACACTTCAACATAAGTTGCTTGAACTAAATTTTATGCTCCTCTAATGAGAGATCTTTTAATTGTAAATATTGAAGTCTCAAGAACTTGTCTTGCCTATAATATGTCGGAAGGTATTTGCACTGCATCTCTAATTTCATCTTGGACCAGAGAGTGATTTTACATTTTAATTCCCTCTATTGAAGATCTTTTAAGTTCTCCCACCATAACAAAGCACTCTTTCTTAAATTAATAGCAACTAATTTGACATTTATATTAGGTGGAACATCCTGGTACTCAAAGATCAGTTCATTGTTTGGAGTCACTTGACACTTCATCTGGATCCATGTGACAGTCAAAATTCAGCAACGCAGCCTTCATTCCAAAATTCTAATTTCTCCTCTATGATATTCCATGTCAAATCGTCAGAGTATTGATTATTCATCACCGGAGACTTTCTAATATAAGGTATTTAATTACTCATCTATGATATTCCACATCGAATTCTTGTTGTGGCTCCTCTTAAAAGTGGCAAGTCTTTGTTACAGTAGGAGGATTTCTTGCAGTATATTCTCCATAGTAAATTCTTAAACACCTCTTTGAGTGTTTCTCATATGCATCATTGTGTTTTTTCTCCTAATCAAGATATCGACAGATATAGGATTGCAAATCAACGTTGGCCTAAGGCTTAGGATTTGGTCTTAGTGTCGGGATGAATTTTTGGTGAAAGTATGAATATTGGATTTTGAAAATTTAGCATTATTACTAGGAAATGTGGAATAGCAAGGGTATTAAATTGATAAAAAATTTAGCATTATTACAAATCACAAATCCCCTAAAGTTTAAGATTTGTCGGGCTTTGATACCAAATGACATGGTTCTAAGGCTCCTAGAAGGTGTGAAAGAACACAAGAAAAGGAAAAATATATTATAGAATGGTTAAGGAAAGCGAAAGGAAGGATGTTAGCTGAAAGATGGCATGAACAGCCGTTGGACGGTAAACTGAAGCATTAAACAACAATTTTCTGCTTTTGGTAAATTGAAGCAATAAACAGCATTTTTATGCTGCCAAACAACGGTTGGCAGAAGGTGTAAGATGGAAGAGGTGAAAACTACTGTTGGACAGCATATTTGAGCGTCTAAGTGGTTTTCAAGACTGAAAACAATGGTTAAATGCCGAAACGGCTAAATGATAGAGTATTATGAATAAAAATGAGAATTTACCACCTGTTCCTAAAAAAGATACGGACACACTACTATAGAAGAAAGAGGATAAATCACTCTGAAGAGTATAAAACAGAAAACAGTCTCCAAACACAATAAAAAATAGCCAAAAATTCTCAAAAACAAAAAAATAAAACATTTAAATAGTCTCATGCTAGAAAAAAACTTTGATTAGTCTTCAAATGATAAAATAAAATAAAATAAAAGAGTCCACAGGCTTAGTAGCAGAAATCCAGAGCTGGAAGGCAAACAAACATCTCAAAGAGCAATACCCTGAAACTTAAATAAATTGGCATATGATTTAGTAAAAAGGCATCTAGTGTGAATTAAGTCCAAAAATGGTATTATTTGATTATGACCAGTTTAGTCTCAAAGTATTACATTTCTCCACTTTAATCCGTCAACTTTACAAAATTGAACCAAAATGAACCCTCACGTAAAAATTATGGTATAAAATTGATCCCATTTTAGTGCTTTTACTATACACGACTGATTTCACTTAAGTTGCGGAAAAACTAATTTTGATTAATTTTATACAACCAATGGACTAAATTTAATAAATATGACACTCCGATGCTAAATTAGCTATATATGAATAATCGGAAAACTAATTTAGAGTTTAAACCCTACATTTATATCAAGTAAATCCCCACTAGAATTAGAATCCATACATAGTAATATTTGTGAAACTATAAGTTAAAGTCATTTCTCTCCTTTAAAAAAAAGGAATTTAGTGGCCATAAAGAAAGAAAGATTATTCATAACAGTAAGCCTTTTCTTATCCTGCTCTGAAATACAGCTGAAATGAAAGAAATGAAATAGTTGAACTTGAGCAACGTTTCTCAGCTATTGCATACCTAACCAGTGAGACAAGGGTGCCACCCTTATCGTTACAAGTTATCACAACGAAGTCAATTGATAAAGCCTAGAAAAGCAGAATAAAAGCAAAAGATCACAAAGGTTACCGCATCATTTAAGGGTTTTTTTTTCTTGAAATTTTACTTGCAGTAAAATAAAGACAATATACTGACCAATACATCAAATTAAATTTGAAAGCCAGATATATGATAACCATCCATCAAAAATTAAAAGTCCAACTTGAAAAATCATACCTGTGCTATTCCTCGGGACAACCGAATATCCAAGTTTATTGTATTGCCAGCAACAAACATTTTGTTGCTAACTTTAGTAGTCTCATCTGATCTACCATATTTCTCAGCAGCGTCACAAGGTTGGATACATATATCTGATGAATCCCTTGCTTTGCTCGGACTTTTAGATTCGGTATCAGTAGACAAAATAGTGTTATTTGGAGAGTCTAAGGCAGAGTCTCCACCAGCAACAGGCTTGCATGTTACCGCATCGGAGCAATCAATGGCATCACTTTTACAGTCCGTAGGAAGTACTTCAGCTTCAGCCTCTATTTTCACGGCATTAGAAAATTCATTGGAATAAGATCCATTGGCAAGGGCTGAATTTTGTTTTGCGGATTCCACTAATTCTTCCAGTATCAACAACTGCTTTATATCTGTTGATTCATAAACATTTTTCGTATAGCCTTCCTCCCATACATGCAAAGCGTCCTCCTTCCTGCCTAATGCTGAGAAAGCATTACCTGAAGATAGCATGCAAACATAAATACAGAAACACTATACAACCAACAAATAATTAGGCACAAAAAGAGAGTATCTCAAAAACATTTTCATCTTTCATCTAAGTGGGATTGCTGGAAGCCACAGAAAAGACGAAAGATAAATGAAGACTTAACAGCATACACAATAAAACTTTTTACACAGAAACTCGCTCCCAAAAATGCTACTACGTAACCACAACAGTAAACAACAGTCTTACATAGCATTATCCAGCATGTTTCCATGCATTGCAAAGGAAAAATAGAATGCTTAGTTTGCTGGTTGATGGCAAAAATGTAGCCTCAACAAAATTTTCTAATTAGAACACACGTCTTGAATTTATATAGAAAAAAGCAATATTCACAAAGTAGGGAGATTTGTTGAGTCCCCAGTCCACTACCATGTCCAGCCGGGATGCCGATAGCAGTGAACTTGGCGCTACATTGTTAAGAGTCAAGGGACATCTTGTGGAATTGGTCGAAGAGTAAGGCTAGTAAGGGTGACATGGATATGCCCTGCCAATGACTCATCGACCTGCGGCTGCATTCTAGGTGAGGTCAAGCTGATCACATAATACTTCACCCTTCCCTAATTTATGCACTGCAGGTGGAGTCCATTGTAGCTATCTTGCACAGTAGCTAGTTTGGAGCTTAAAGATTTGCTGCTAGATTTTTACTGCCCTCTGACTAATTCTATTGTTGATATTGCCACTGATTTGTGGGGCACTCTGCTAATTTTTGTTGAGAGTGGCAGTTTTGCCGATTTCATTCAAAGTGATAAAAGAAGTAGAAATGAATAGGGTGATGTCAACTCTCTTACAATTATTCATGGAGCGCCAAAATGAAGATAGTATGTTTGCATGGGATTTCGAAAGTGAGGAAGAGGGCAGAATTACAAGCTTTTTCTTGAGTGATGGGTCTTGCAGACTAAATTATGATTCTTTCGGATATGTCATCATTTTCGACACTAAGTACCGTTTGAATAAGTATAATTTATGTTGTGCTGCTTTCGTAGGGATTAACCACCGTCGGCAAAACGTTCTATTCGGAGTTGATTTTTTATCTGACGAGACGATAGAATCCTTCAAGTGGTTATTCAAAACCTTCATTCGTATAATGAATGATAAGCATCCAATTATAATATTTACAGATCAGGATCAAGCGATGGCAAGATTCATTGCATATTATTTTCCATTCACAAGACATAGATTATGTCAATGGCATATCTATAAGAAATTATCGTAGAAAGTTCATTGCGGTATGACTTACAAGAGCGTTAACAATCTATTTTACAAATGCATGAGCAAGTGTGATTCGGAAGAGGAGTTCGAAGTTACTTGGGCTCAAATGATAGAGCAAGAAAACCTGCACAACAACATGTGGCTAGATGCATTGTACCGTATAAGAAATAACTGTTCAACTGTATTCAATAAGGAAATTTTCGGAATGAGAATCTTATCAACGCAAAGAAGTGAGTCCACAAATAATGTCTGTCATGATGCATCTAAGCCCACGAGTTCTCTCACAGATTGTTTTCTGGGTCTAGAAAATATTATGAAATCATGGAGAATAAACGAAAATGATGAAGACTTCAAAAGCTTTCAGAATGTTATTACACCGACAGTTAAAACAAGCCCAGTGTTGAGGCAAGCTGCAACGTATTATACCCGGAAGCTCTACTCTAAGTTTGTGGAAGAGTTACTTCATGGGCTATGTGGATTGACTGTCGATTTCTCAGTTGCGAGTCAATCTCAATTCTATGTTAGAGGTTTGGATAATCAGAACACGAGTAGAACATGGCTTGTTACATTTGATAGGCTTAATTGCGACATCACCTGCAATTGCAAGAAATTCGAAATGATGGGTCTGCTTTGCTCTCACTATCTACGCGTTCTTAATGCTAACAATATAACAAAGATTCCCGAGAAATATTTGTTATTCAGATGGTCTACTAAAGCAAAGAAATATATCTATAATAGTTTTGGATACAAACATATGAAAGACTCTCAGGCTCAATTGCCTGAAACAACTCCCAAAGAAATCCTATTTCGGTCACATGCTCAAAAGTTTGTCTACCAATTAATTAATAAAGCTTAAGGAAATGAACGCGCAGAGACATATATAATTGAATTATTGAAAACAGGGTTTGAAGATGTTGAGGATATGTTAGATGGGAAGGATCCTAAACCAAATAGACTAAACAAAAAAAAAGAAATCACATAACAACAACTACAATGTGAATGATCCCGTAAAAATGAGACCGAAAGATATTTCTAATGCGAGGATGAAAAGATACTGGGAAAAAAACAAGAGAGCCAAAGGTATATATTTATACATTCAATATATTTACTATTTTACATTTCATATATTTAAGATTATCTGTAAAATTAATTGTCTTATACTTTTACCACTGTATGTAGGAAAAAATCAAGCAACATATACAAGCCAAGAACCGCACATCCATTACGACACAAATACGATTGCAGTGTCACACTCTCTGAGTCAGGAAATTGTTACACCGGATCCAACATGTTTTGTGCCCAATATAATTCATTTGTTTTAATGTGTTGTGCCCACTTTAACTCATTTGTATTAATGTACTAGTTCATATAATATTATTCCAAATGGAAGTTGTAGATGTATGTTTTGTAATTCATCTATATGTTGAGTATAGAATTTTGTTATCTGATTGTGTAATATGATTGTAACATAACAATACCCCAAGAATAACCTAACAATACCCCAACAATAATCTAACAATACTCCAATAATAACCTAACAATACCCCAACCGTAACTTAACAAGACCCAACGCGTCGAGACAATAACCTAAGAATAACCTAACAATAACCCTACAATAAACTAATAATACCCCAAGAATAACCTAACAATACCCCAATAATAATCTAACAATACTCCAATAATAACCTAACAATACCCCAACCGTAACTTAACAATACCCCAACGCGCCGAGACAATACCCCTACAATAACCTAACAATACCCCTACAATAATCTAACAATACCCCAAGAATAACCTAACAATACCCCAACAATAACCTAGCAATACTCCAATAATAACTTAACAATACCCCAACCGTAACTTAAGAATATCCCAACTGTAACCTAACAATACCCCAAGAATAACCTAGCAATACCCCAACCGTAACCTAACAATACCCCAACCGTAACCTAACAATACCTCAACAATAACCTAACAATACTCCAATAATAATCTAACAATACCTCAATCATAACTTAACAATATCACAACCGCAGCCTAACAATACCACAAAATAACCTAACAATACCCCAACAATAACCTAACAATACTCCAATAATAACCTAACAATGCCCCAACCGTAACTTAACAATACCCGAACCGTAACCTAACAAAACCCCAAGAATAACCTAATAATACCCCAACAATAACCTAACAATACTTCAACAATAACCTAACAATACATCAACAGTAACTTAACAATACATCAACCGTAACTTAACAATACATCAGTCGTAACCTAACAATACCTCAAGCATAACCTAACAATACCCCAAGCATAACCTAACAATACCCCAACAATAACCTAACAATACTCCAACAATAACTTAACAATGCCCCAACCGTAACTTAACAATACATCAATCATAACCTAACAATACCCCAAGAATACATAAAGTCATTCAGCATTTTAAACATTTAGCCCTGCAATAAGATATCAAACAGATATACATTCTGCATTTCAAACACAATAGATAATCATATAGACCAAATTCGAGGCATATAAGCCTGCCAAATTTTATAGTCATTCAGCCTGTAAAAGATAAAGACAATCAAAGTTCCGAGATACATTTATCCTCCAAATAATTTATATCTACAGATTTCATGTACTAGCTCTGCCCTGAATCGAGGCATCTCAGTCTGTCAGTCTTGATGGTCTTTCCATTTAATCTTGTCTTTCTGTACAATTGTTTCCATATATTTATAAACAAATATACCGCAGTCGACACTATTATTTTGTGTGGGAATGCCTCTTGTTGTGATAACATCCCAATGTCTTATCTGGTAATATAAATGGTAGTTTAAAACAGTGAAAGAATAAACAGTTTATGTCAGTTGTTAGTTATATGAGGCTTAGAATTTTACCACGTCGCGGGTGACTCTCAAATGCATTTTATTAGGCAATGAGTCGTAAAATATCCACTTGTGATCATTTTGGTTGCCAAAAAGTAGGGTCTAATGCCTATTATTAATTATTGGAACTAAAATTGTCTCTGCTTGAGATACAGCTTGATGTGGGCAACAATATCTCGTAGAGGATGGTATTTGAACCCCAGCATATACAAAATAAATGAGTTTAAAAAAGCATGAACAGCTAACATTGATGAGAATTTTATTACTTACCCAATGTGTCGGAGAGACGTACAAATAGGGTATAAAAGAATCAGGGGACTAACGCCTACGGTTATCTAATCCAATGGCAAACATATATATATGTTCTACCTCAACTTCTTTATTATCCCAAAGTGCTTCAAGGTCATTTCGACTTATATGAATGTGATCCTGAGCAATTATTATGTCATATCTGCATATTGATTGAACAATTTTTATTAGATTTAATAAACAGTTGACAAAAAAGTATTTTGTTTTTACATACCTTTCTTTATACTTTTTTAAACAAGTATCTATCATCTCTTGCATGTGTGATGGTAATAGTTCTCTGTCGGGGAACTCTACGGCTGAACAAGGGAGGTCACCTTCGTATGGAACAATTGCTCCCAGTTGTATCTCCTCTCAAGCTTCTTCAGCCTCCTCTTCCCTAGCTTCATCGAGCCGTGGAGATGGTATGGTAATCAGCGTAGAAGAATCATAAATATGTTGTAATAAATCATCTATCTTAGAGGTCGGAAGTTCTTCCATTTTATTTCTTTTTACAACAACAAATGGAGAACTAACTGTCCTTTTTTTTCTCGATTCTCTAGGTTTTATCCTTCGGACAATGCTACCAATTGGGTCTTTAGGGATGCCTTCTCCAGGTTCCCCGACACCTTTATTTATTTCGCTATCAGCTGCAGCTTCATCGAAGGCAGTCATTCTACCTATCGGTTGTTCTTCTTCAAGAATATCGGGCTCTCACTCTTGTTCCCACGCTTCCTCAATATGAGCAGGTGGTTGTTCTTTCTTTTTTGGACTTTCTTTCTTCCCAGTAAATTCAGAACCTACAGGAGATTTCATGGAAACTTTATTTATTTTTTTCTTTATTTCCTTGATGTCAGTCTTCACCTTTATCATTGTATACTTCATACTAGCTTTTAGGTTATTTACAGAATCCTTCAATTGAAATAAAATTTGTTGTTGTTCCCTTAGAGTTTGTCATATATCTTCAAAACTCAAATGTGAATGTGTAGAATGTGGGATGCTGCGAGTCTGTACAAAAGGAATAGCACCATGAGACTGATGTTGTTGGATGAGCGTGAATTTCGGGTTCTCCAATAGACTTTGCGGGAGACGGGATCGAGCCAACTATAAAAGCAAGTAAATTGTGTTCCTCGTCTATTAAATATACAAAAGGATCAAGAATCTACAAAAACATTCATTATAAGAATTAAATAATATACCCAAAACCAAACATAATTTTGAACTTATAATAGACATTAATATCATTCACCTGTACGGGACTAAGCTTCTTAAAGATTAAATGGATCCTTGGAGGGTTTCACCCTGTATTTATTGGTCACCTCAACATTTGAGATTTGGCGTCAAGATAAGTCGGGGCTATCACAAATGTGCGCTCATAAAACCACAGCTGCATAATTACGATTAATAAATCAGAAATTTATATAACCCAAAAAAGATAAAAATTAAATTTTTTAACTGAGGTTGAGCAATATACTAACCGTTATAAGAAAAACAAACTCATTCATGTATCCCAATGGCTGACTCATCCTTATTTTGATGGCGCAAGCATTGGCCTGCTCAATTAGGTGGTCACATACTGTTGCGGCTCAATTAAATGAAGAAAAACTATCTACATTCTCAACAAATGAATAGAGTTCTATGGGTACACTAAAATTGTTGGAAGGAAATAATAAATTAAACAACAAAAATTTAATAATAAGTTCATCAAGAGTAGCGAATGAACTCTCTAATAGTTCACTCTTTGTTCGTCTTACATCTACATCATTTACGGTCTTTTAGCCCAAGTTATTGTAGGATCTCTGTTGGGCATGTCAATCAACAAAGCAACTTGGTTTGCATCAAAACTCAGCTTTTTCCCCCCAATCTGAAAGCCAATACATTTGTATTCCAACAATTCAATAAGTGCATAGTTAGGATGTGATCTTGAGGATAGATGGGAGATCAAAAAACTGATTAAGCTTCATTTTTTTCAGATTTGACAATGTCTCTCGAGAGACAATTGGCTGAACCTTATCCAAAACCTCTCTAATTGTTAATGGTCGGCATCTACAATTCGTTGATTGTTTATTCATCAACCTACAGGAATAAGATGCATGTTATTAATACTTACAATAACCCAGGCATAACCTACGAATACCCTACAAATAACCCATGAATAACATATGAATAACCTAAAAATAACTTACAAATAACCTAAAAATCACTCAGTAATAACCTACGAATAACCTACGCAGAACTAAAAAACTAACAAAACAATACCTTAAAAATAACCTAGGAAATAACCAAAGAATAACCTACGCATAACTTAAAAATAACATACAAATAACCCAGGAATAACATACGCATTACTTCAAAATTAACAAAACAATACCCTAAAAATAACACAGGAATACCTATGAATACCATGCGCATAACTTAAAAATCACCTGCAAGTAACTTAAAAATAACCCAGAAATAACCTACGAATAACCTACGCAGAACTTAAAAATTAACAAAATAATACTTTAAAAATAACTCAGGAATAACCAAAGAAAAATTTACGCATAACTTAAAAATAACTTACAAATAACCCAGAAATAACCTACGCATTACTTTAAAATTAACAAAACAATACCCTAAAAATAAACTCAGGAATAACCTACGAATAACATGCGCATAACTTAAAAATCACATGCAAGTAACTTAAAAATAACTCATGAATAACCTACGTAGAACTTAAAAATTAACAAAACAATACCTTAAAAATAACCCAAGAATAACCAAAAAATAATCTACACATAACTTAAAAAAAAAACCTACAAATAACCTAGGAATAACCTACGCATTACTTCAAAATTAACAAAACAATACGCTAAAAATAACTCAGGAATAACCTACAAATAACCTAAGAAAACCAATGATTAACCAAAGAATAACATACGTTTAGCTTAAAAATAACCTACAAATAACTTAAAATAACACAGGAATAACATGGAATAGTTGTCAATAAGCATTAAACTTCAGAGTAACTCAATAATAACCCGATAATAACTTAAAAATAACTCAGAAATAAACTGGAATAGCTGTCAATAAGTACTAAACTTCAGAGTAACTCAAGAATAACTCAATAATAACTTAAAAATAAACCAGGAATAAATTCCAAAATAAACGATGAATAACGCAGAAACAACACAATATTAACCGATTAACGCAGTGGTAACATGAGAATACACTTCTAAGTAATCCATGTATAACCAAAAAAATAACCTAAAAATAACTTAAGAATAAAATGATGACAATTATCAGGACAATTTTTCTCCTTCAATGCCCTCCTTCATCCTCTTCGCCTCCTTCTTCCTCTGTTTCTTTGACTTCATTGATTGTTCAACCTTCGTCTTATCAGTCTCTTCTGATACTGTTTTTGAGCTCTCTTCGGCCTGCGCATACTCCGGATCATCAAACACCATTGTCTTGAGGTTTTGAAGCTATCGAACGAGGGAAATGTGAAATCTTAGCAGAGCGAACAGCGAAAACGTAGTAGAAAAACCCTAACAGAAAGTATTTTCGAAACGTCTTCTTCGACATTCTAAATGGCGAGATACTCGAAGTTCCTACTCGAAGAGGCGCGGGCTCGTACATCGGGTCAGGCTTCAGCGAACTTTTTTTTTTAAATTACGTGGACAACCGGGTCCCACATTTTCCACGCGGCCAAATTTAATTGGTCAGCGTACGTTGAGGACCGTCAGATCTCCTGACCGAAAAAGAGCTCCTCCACATGGCTTATAAATTCATTGATGACAAGGTTAACAGCGGACAATAGTTTATTATTCCTTGCCAGTAGATACTTGCTTGCGTTGAAAATAAATTCCAACATCCTAATAGTAGATTGCAATAAGTTAGAGAACAAGCTTCCGATGACAGAGAGAAGTTCAGTTGATACATTATCACACTAGCAACCATCAATGTTTCAGAAACGTATATAAAAGTAATGTCCGGCTTTTAGGAAGGCATTAATTCGGCGGCATGATAGTGAATCTCCTTTAATTCAAAGAACTAGAGGAATTCCCCAATCCAGTATAATCGACTAACCTTTAAGTATATAAGCTTGAAGAAGAGCAGGATCGAGCATAAGAGCCCTATCACAATCCTTGATGACGTGCTTGTGCAGTTCCAACTGGCTGTAACAAAAGGCGCGATTGCTTCGACAGCCAAAAAATGAAAACTGTTGATTAGAATAACATGAGCTGAAAAAAGATACAGACAGGAGATGGGGAATCCATGAATACCAGAGATCCTGAATGGAGCACGATCGGGAAAGAACNATCGAGCATAAGAGCCCTATCACAATCCTTGATGACGTGCTTGTGCAGTTCCAACTGGCTGTAGCAAAAGGCACGATTGCTTCGACAGCCAAAAAAATGAATACTGTTGATTAGAATAACATGAGCTGAAAAAAGATACAGACAGGAGACGGGAAATCCATGAATACCAGAGATCCTGAATGGAGAACGATCGGGAAAGAAGAGAATCGAGCATGCGGATGGCTTTGGACCAATTACGCGAACTGCAAAGCTTCACTAATTCCAGCCTCTCGCCGGATGATGTCATGCTGGTGAGCCACCGCAACGCTTATCGGAATTCACCGGCGCTGCCACTGGAGCGCCACCGAGGTCCGGGTCGATTCGCCGGAGCTTAAACTAATGACGAACAAGAGATCCGAGGCGATAAACGAATAAAGCGAACGAGAGGAAATGATGAGGTCCAGACTCGAACGAGCAAGAATCTGATGCTGGGGTTACCGTGTTTAGGATTTGGTTTTAGCCGGGATTATTTATAGCTATGAGTTTCTTAAATGGACAAAAGACGATAATTACTAAAACAACGTAAAATATCAAGGGAAAATGGCATAAAAGTAAAATTAATATGATTTTAATCAACTGTTGCAAATCCTTTAAATTTAGCTCTTAACATAAAATTAGATATTAATTAAGATTTGTATTCTACTATTATTATAGTATTAGTAATTAGGATTTGCATTTGTTGAATCCTAAATTGTTCTTTGTGAAAACACATATCGAGAGTTAAAGCTGGGAGAAATAGGACTAGAGAGGGTAATTGAGGAAGTCTCTATAGAGAAACGGGAATAGGTCCTTTTATTCATCCTTTTGTTCTTTATTTATAATGGTGTATTTATACAATTACACTAATTAAGGAACGGTTATAGAAGTCGTTTTTAATTAAGTGTATATGTTAATTATTCTTGTTGATTTATTACTAAATCGGGTTTATAATTGGAATTTGAATATGGTGGTAATCAGTCGGTCGACTAGCTTGGGTTCAGTCGGTTGAGGTGATTGGTTGAATGAAGACCACGCATGTCGATATAAAAGTCAATTGGTCAACTAGCTGCGATCAAACGCCCTTGTTAGTAGCTTGGGTGGTTGGAGCTATAGCTGTGATCTATCGATGGAGTCTTTTGGCATTGTATGTTGGTCGACACTAATGGATCAATTGGTAGCTAATAGTCAGCTCAGATCATGTTTCTTCAAGTTGATGCTCTGATTGTCCGACCATTATCCCATAATGTTTGATGGCTATGAGATTCGTGTTGATAGGTTTGTCATATACATATTAATTCCCCGACTTTTTCTGCTCCTTGACATCAGCAGCTACAATAAGAACAAAGAAATTATTAATATTCAGTGACACTAAAATCTAAAAAATTAATTTGGTAATTATCTTCCCTTTGGATTTTGTGCTCAGCGCACTATATAAAGAGTCGTGGGCTTTGTATGGCATTTTTTGTTGTCACTTTCTCCTAGAAAATTGAGTTGCATCATGGCTGATAGTTCGAGACAGATCACCGTGGACCCCAATTTCTAGCTAAATTGGGTTATCGGGATCCTAACATGTGTCAGTGGATTGGGCCGATTCGTCTGGGGACCTTAAGGAGCAGATGCCAAAAGTCCCTCGTTAGAAGTACGTGGTCCCTAAGTCTGTCATAGATGTATGCACTGAGGGCCAGTCAGCTCTATTTGTTAAAGTTGTTGAGATGAGTGAAAGAGAGTTGCAAGAAGCGGTGACCATCATCCTTCCTTAGTCGCTACTGCAAGAAGGTGGGGGCACTTCGGCATAAAAGGGAGAGAAGTTCTTTATAGATTTACGGGTATGTAAGACCTTCTTTTGTCCGTTGATGGTTCTCCAAAAATAAAAAAAATAAATAATTAACAATGTTCTGGCGCATATGGCGGAAGCAAAAGTGTTCCTCAGGGTCAAGTAATCCTATAGGAGACGAGGGATTCGCTCTCTTACAATGTGGCCTCAAGATAGCTTGTAACCCTGCCTGATCATATTGTTGTTATTCAAGATAAGGTAACTTATATTGCTAAAAAATGTGCTTCTCATTTTGTTGATGCAGGGGAAGGTGACGGGGGAACACTTAATTTTGAAGGGACTCTATACAGAGTTATGGTCGCAACACTTTCTTCTTCGAAAGCTAGTGCACCACCGACTATTGTCGCTTCATCGGATTCAAAGGTTAGGACCATCCTATGTTAGACTACTCCTGCTATCTCATCTAGTTCCGCGCTGGGAGATTCGAACTCGTCCAAGCAGTGAGGCCTCATCTTCCCCCAATGGAGGAAGGGTATGTCGTCGAGTGAAGGAGCCGGTGAAGGAATTAGATGTCCCACATACCCTTCCCTTGAAGAGAAGTAACGAGGCTTTCAAGTGGGAGCCCGTGCATAAGAAAGCCATGAAGGATATGGCTTGTAGCTGATAAGCAGTTCCGTTAGTTGGAGCGATCCTCAAATTGGTTCATGCCATATCTATTTCTATTTTTTAAAAATTTGTAACTCGGGGTCACCAGTCTGTCAAGTCATCTTATTAGGATTCCCTTTTCAAATGGACCCTATTACTTGAATCGTATGAATGATTCGGAGTAGAGGAGGGATTGGAAAAGAATGGATTAAGATAGAGACTAGGCAAACAAATTGAAAAAAAAACCTATAGAGCTTATTTGAATCAGATATCTACAAAAGAATACCTACATAAGCTACCAAAGTAACTAAAGAGCCAAAAGAACATTTTGTTCTGGATTCAATACCAACTCCCAAAATAATTTATCCCTTTGTTTTATTACATCTTAGACAATGCTCGAGAATACTCTCGATTTGAAAATTCTTTCTTGCATTTAGGTGACAACTAGTATAGGGTGTCACAAAAGAAAGTTACCTCATAAGAACATCTCGTGACTTTCAAAGCTCTCATTGTGCCATATAGTAGAGAGAAAATATCTCACATCCCAAATGGGTAGCGGCACATCATCACACAAGACCCGTGAAGTAACTTTATTGGCTCGTAGGGTCCAAAGCTAAACCGGAACACAAGGGCAGGAGATGATTCATTGTATCCTAAATAAACGGTGGCCTTTCTACAGTCGGGGCCTACAAGGCGACATCAACAAGCGTGGAAAGGAGAGACAAGGCTCAAAGGGGGTGGTATACAAAATGTAGAGTGATTCTAATCAAATAGATATAGTTAAGTTACAATACTACGAATCCTTCATCCCAAGATATTAGAACCTCAAGTTTACCTGGTCGTGAAGGTAGTCGACTTAACTCAACCGAATGGAATCTCAGTAGCCTTAAGGTCAAGAGAAGGAAATGCTAAATCCTAAGGACCTATGTAGGTAGAAAGAGTGGAGGTGGAACATACACCCACCAAAGTGGTGAGGATGTTGCTAGAGTGAAAAGATAAGAGAGGTCCAACTACAAAGCTAAAAATGCCCCCACAAAAGACTTATTGTCGGTCTGGGTTGGGGAAACAACTAATGCCTAAAGCATTGCAGACAAACATTTAAGTGAAGATCTATGTTGGGTCAGTGAGGTTGGAGAAGCACGGGGTCTTCTCAATGGGACATGCAAGTATGATTCAGTTGTATAATAAGTCTTATAAGCAGAGGCCCTAGTAATATGACTTAGGTGAAGACCATGCTATGCAATCCATTTAAAACACGCCCAAAAGGCCATGCAAGAAAATAAAGTGTAGATTTTGAAAATCTTGAATATTTTAATCCTAAATTTTAATTAATTTTTATAGTGATTTTTGTAGAAAAAAATTTATAAGTTTAGGTCAATTAGAGAGCCTAAATGATTCACACGATTTTCATAAAAACCATAAGATAAAAAGGGCGAAACTGGTAATCGCATGCAAGAAAAAAGAAATTTAAAGTAAGTTAAATCAAAAGAATAAGAAAAGGGCAAATCATTAGAGAGCATAAATGATTTACACGATTTTCAGAAAAAACATAAGATAAAAAGGGAGAAACTGGTAATTGCATGCAAGAAAAAAGAAATTTAAAGTAAGTCAAATCAAAATAATAAGAAAGGTCGAATGTCGCAGTGTCAACAACATATCCTATAAACATTAAAAAGTGGTCAGACTCAACCTACATGAAAATAAAGTTAGTATACAGCTACTGAGCAAATGCAAGGTTCTGAGCCATGCCCGATGGGGCGAGAGCTAACAACACCTTGTTGACCTCACTTTTATGAGGATTCACCCTAAATCTACATATATGAACAAATGTGTCATGAGCCACTCAAATCAACTCAGGATCTCAGGGACGTTTCTATAAGTCCTGAAACAATCATGATCATCAAATCCAACTTATGGAAGAAATTGACCGACATTGACTCCCTGACCTCATCAGAGGTCCCAAAACCCTACAATTTAGATCAAACCCTAATGCGTCCCTTTTTTACATCAAATTTGAGTGAGACCTTAGGCAAATTAAATTAATGATGGTTGAACCTAATTTGAACCAATATCGACCAAATTGATCATTTGATCAACCCTGGGCCATGGTCAATGTATTGATCATTTTGTCAAATTAAAATCATATGGTCCATACATTAACCACATGACCAATCTCATGCCTAGTTGAACTTAAATGGTCAAACTCATGATCATGCCCTTAATTATCATCTTGAGATTCATTTAATTTGATGGCGTTACTTTTAATCACGCATGATTTGGTATCCGCGTAATGTTTTGGAATATTCTCCTACCTTATTTAGAATATTTTTCGCGTTTTTCGTAATATTTGTCACATTATTTCAATTTATATTGTGTTATTTGGCCTTCAAAGTGTATTATTCAAAAATTTTGTGGCACTATTTTATATTCCACAGTGTTATTTGAGAAAAATTAAGTGTTATTTGATTACTTGACGGTGTTATTGGAGTTTTCACCTTCTTAATTCAAAGATATATTTTCTCAATTAGTAATATTCATTTTATTGAAGCTACATAAACGCTAAATTAATTAGAGCAATTCACAACAAAACCGCTTATTAAATGACAACAAAACGTTTCCTCTACACCTAATTAAATTAGCATATGAAAGTAGTAACAAATGACTAAACTAAATATGAAATGCAAAAATTTTTTTTAAGTATCATCTTAACTATACCAAATTAACAAATCAATTACAAAAGAACTAATCTCCGCTAAAACTTTCATTGACACACATTTCACTAAAGGAAAAATGTATCTTATTTAGGTCGATCCCACGTGCAAATAGCATAGATAAAATCAGCTCTAATTTTGATCATATTTGTCTGCCAATCCAAATGTTGCCCCAGTCAACGTGCATCGCCTGTACTACTTACTCAATATATTTGCAAACGAACATGCTGCAATCAAAACAGTTTAAAGAACAATAACATCTCAAAAATACCCCGATCACAATTTTTTATGTGTTATTGTTATGTTATTTATGTGTTATTGACGTGTTATTAATGTGATATAACCAATATCAATATAAAAACTTATATTGATGTGTTATTCATGTGTTATGAACGTTATTTTGAGTTGTATTGTTGTTAAACAATAATAACATCTCAAAAGCACTTGCCACTGTTTTTTATGTGTTATAGTTATGTTATAAATGTGTTATTGATATGTTATTTGAGGTGATACGACCAATGATAAGATAAAAGCTTATATTGTTGTGTTATTCATTTGTTATGGAGGTGATTTTGAGTTGGTACTGTTGTTTAAACAACAATAACAACTCAAAAGCACCCCAGTCATGATTTTTTTATGTGTTATTGTTATGTTATTCACGTGTTATTAATATGTTATTGAGGTGATATAACTAATGACAAGATAAAAACTTATATTGTAGTGTTATTCATGTGTTGTGGAGGTAATTTTGAGCTGATATTGTTGTTCAAATGGTAATAACATCTAAAACACTACAGTCACAATTTTTTATGTGTCATTGCATGTTATTCATGTGTTATTGATGTGTTATTGAGGTGATACAACCGATAACTATATAAAAACTGATATTAATTTGTTTTTATGTGTTATAAATATGATTTTGAGTTTGTATTGATGTTTAAAGAACAATAACATCTTAAAAGAATCAATCACTATTTTTTATGTGTTATTGTTGTGTTATTGATGTGTTATTGATGTGCTATTATTGTGTTATGAAGATAATTTTAAGTTGATATTGTTGTTTAAACAACAATAACATCTCAAAAGCATCTGTCACTGTTTTGTGTATGTTATTGTTGTGGTATTCATATGTTATTGATATGATATTGAGGTGATACATCCAATCAAAAGATAACAACTTATATTGATGTTTATGCAAGTAATTTTGAGTTGGTATTGTTGTTTAAACAACAATAACATCTCAAAAATACCTTAGTCACTATTTTTACGTGTTATTGTTGTGTTATTCATGTGTTATTGAAGTGATACAACCAATAACAAGATAAAAACTTACATTGATGTGAATACGATTTTAAGTTGGTATTGTTGTTTAAACAACAACAACATCTCAAAAACACCACAGTCACAGTTTTTTATGTGTCAATGTTGTGTTATTCATATATTATTGATGTGTCATTGAGATGATACAACGAATGACAAGATAAAAATTTATATTGATGTGTTATTCATGTGTTATAAAGGTGATTTGGAGTTGGTATTGTTGTTTAAACAACAATAACATCTCTAAAGCATCTAAGTCACTATTTTTTAAGTGTTATGGTGTGTTATTGATATGTTATTGATGCGTTATTAAGGTGATACAATCAATGAAAAGATAAAAACTTATATTGATATGTTATTCATGTGTTATGAATGTGCTTTTGAGTTGGTATTGTTATTTAAACAACAATAACTTCTCAAAAGCAACTCAGTCATTGTTTATTATGTGTTATTGTTGTGTTATCTAGATGATACAATCAATTTCAAGATAAAAACTTATATTGATGTGTTAATCATGCATAATATCTGGATTTTGTCGAACTACTAGCTTTCATGTTTGTCTCATTCATGATTGTGTCTTTCCCGTGCAATGCGCAGCCTTGGGTTTTGCCGGCTGGAAAACATTGTCGAATGACTATCTTCTTTTGAGTTGCGTGGAACGCGTTACAAAAATCCTCGTGTTTCGTCGAGGAGAAAGGAATCAAACAGAGAGCTTGAAACCGTATGAATAGTGTCAAGACAATGTAAAAAAATGTCTTTTGAATGAAGCATCACACGTTTAGAGTTGGAATCTGGCCGGGTCACACGATCAAAAGTTAATTTTTGAATTTTAATAACACTGGATTTTTATTTTAGGTCGGGCCGTAAATTTTTGTTTTTTTTTTCACTATTTATGTAGATGGGCCCGACATTCCACGTGTACGCTTGAGATTGGACTCTGTATGCAGCTTTGCATGCGGAGTCCGGATTTAATATTTTTTCATTTTGAGGACCCATATGTAAAATGCTCTAAAATAAAACAATAATTGCAGCCAAACACTCAGTCCAAATTTAAAATGCAAAATAGCCCAAACCGGATTCCATCCCTGGTTCTGCTCTTTATCTAGTCTAGATCTCCTCCTTCACTCGTCACAGTCACGCGCTGGTTCGTGCCCCAGCCATTATCATCCCAGCCAGCACTAGCCATGGCTCTGCGCTCCTTCTCAACTCCTGCTGCTGCTGGCCCCGCCGCCCGTCCTCTTCAACCGAAGTACACGGCATCCANGTTCATGTGTTATGCAGATGATTTTGAGTTGGTATTGTTGTTTAAAAACAATAACATCTCAAAAACACCTCAATCACTGTCTTTATGTATTATTGTTGTGTTATTCATGTATTATTGATGTGTTATTGAGGTGATACAACTAATAACAAGATAAAAATTTACATTGTTGTGAAGACGATTTTAAGTTGGTATTGTTGTTTAAATAACAACATCTAAAAAACACCTCAGTCACAGTTTTTATATGTGTCAGTGTTGTGTTATTAATGTATTATTGATGTGTTATTGAGACGATACAACAAATGAGAAGATAAAAACTTATATTAATGTGTTATAAAGGTGATTTGAAGTTGGTATTGTTGTTTAAACAATAATAACATCTTTAAAGCACCTAAGTCACAAATTTTTAAGTGTTATTTGTGTGTTATTGATATGTTATTGATGCATTATTAAGGTGATATAATCAATGACAAGATAAAAACTTATATTAATGTGTTATTCATGCGTTATGAATATGTTTTTGAGTTGGTATTGTTATTTAAACAACAATAACTTCTCAAAAGCAACACAATCACAGTTTTTTATGTGTTATTGTTGTGTTATTTAGATGATACAATCAAATCCAAGATAAAAACTTATATTGATGTGTTAATCATGCATAATATATGGATTTTATCGAACTGCTAGCTTTCATGTTTGCCTCTTTCATGATCGTGTCTTTTCGGTGCAATGTGCAACCTAGGGTTTTGCCGGTTGGAAAACATTGTCGAATGACTACCTTGCTTTGAGTTGCGTGGAACACGTTACAAAAATCCTAGGGTTTCGCGGAGGAGGAAGGAATCAGACGGAGAGCTTGAAACCGTACGAATAGTGTCAAGACAATGTCAAAAAAATGTCATTTGAATGAAAAGTCACAAGTTTAGATTTGGATTTTGGCCGGGTCACACGATCAGAAGTTAATTTTTGAATTTTAAAAACACTAGATCTTTATTTCGAGCCGGGCTTCAAAGTTTCATTTTTTTTTCATTATTTATGTAGGTGGGCCCGACATTCCACGTGCACGCTCGGGATTGGACTATGTATGCAGTTTTGCATACGGATTTAATATTTTTTCTTGTTGAGGACCATATGTAAAATGCTCTAAAATAAAACAATAATTGCAGCCAAAACTCAAAGTCCAAATTTGAAATGCAAAACAGCCCAAACCGGATTCCATCCCTGGTTCTGCTCTTTATCTACTCTAGATCTCCTCCTTCACTCGTCACAGTCACGCGCGNGTTCATGTGTTATGCAGATGATTTTGAGTTGGTATTGTTGTTTAAAAACAATAACATCTCAAAAACACCTCAGTCACTGTCTTTATGTATTATTGTTGTGTTATTCATGTATTATTGATGTGTTATTGAGGTGGTACAACTAATAATAAGATAAAAATTTACATTGTTGTGAAGACGATTTTAAGTTGGTATTGTTGTTTAAATAATAACAACATCTAAAAAACACCTCAGTCACGGTTTTTATACGTGTCAGTGTTGTGTTATTAATGTATTATTGATGTGTTATTGAGACGATACAACAAATGAAAAGATAAAAATTTATATTAATGTGTTATTCATGTGTTATAAAGGTGATTTGAAGTTGGTATTGTTGTTTAAACAATAATAACATCTCTAAAGCACCTAAGTCACAATTTTTTAAGTGTTATTTGTGTGTTATTGATATGTTATTGATGCATTATTAATGTGATACAATCAATGACAAGATAAAAACTTATATTAATGTGTTATTCATGCGTTATGAATGTATTTTTGAGTTGGTATTGTTATTTAAACAACAATAACTTCTCAAAAGCAACACAATCACAGTTTTTTATGTGTTATTGTTGTGTTATTTAGATGATACAATCAAATCCAAGATAAAAACTTATATTGATGTGTTAATCATGCATAATATCTGGATTTTATCGAACTGCTAGCTTTCATGTTTGTCTCTTTCATGATCGAGTCTTTTCGGTGCAATATGCAACCTAGGGTTTTGCCGGTTGGAAAACATTGTCGAATGACTACCTTGCTTTGAGTTGCGTGGAACGCGTTACAAAAATCCTAGGGTTTCGCGGAGGAGGAAGGAATCTGACAGAGAGCTTGAAACCGTACAAATAGTGTCAAGACAATGTAAAAAAATGTCATTTGAATGAAGCGTCACAAGTTTAGATTTGGATTTTGGCCGGGTCGCACATCAGAAGTTAATTTTTGAATTTAAAAAACACTAGATATTTATTTCGGGCCGGGCCGCAAATTTTCATTTTTTTTCATTATTTATGTAGGTGGGCCCGACATTCCACGTGTACGCTCGGGACTGGACTATGTATGCAGTTTTGCATGCGGATTTAATATTTTTTCTTTTTGAGGACCCATATGTAAAATGCTCTAAAATAAAACAATAATTGCAGCCACACACTCAGTTTAAATTTGAAATGCAAAATAGCCCAAACCGGATTCCATCCCTGGTTCTGCTCTTTATCTAGTCTAGTTCTCCTCCTTCACTCGTCACAGTCACGCGCTAGTTCGTGCCCCAGCCATTATCATCCCCGAGCCAGCACTAGCCATGGCTCTGCGCTCCTTCTCAACTCTTACTGCTGCTGGCCCCGCCGCCCGTCCTCTTCAACCGAAGAACACGGCATCCTTAGCTCTCATTTCCACCAGAACAGGTCTCACCCTGAAACCTCTGCTGCATTCGATTATTTGCTCTTCCCCTTTTCGCTCGCTCCAAGCCCACCATNCCTTCTCAACTCTTACTGCTGCTGGCCCCGCCGCCCGTCCTCTTCAACCGAAGAACACGGCATCCTTAGCTCGCATTTCCACCAGAACAGGTCTCGCCCTGAAACCTCTGCTGCATTCGATTATTTGCTCTTCCCCTTTTCGCTCGCTCCAAGCCCACTACAGTGGTGGGCTCGAGAGCGAATAATCTCGTTATTCTCGAGAGGTTTCGTTTACCCGCAACTTGCTCTTACTACTGTGCAGTTGGGGTTTGTTTCCAACCTTCAATACAATATTTTGCTGGAGCGCATTGTCAATGGATGAAACCGTTTTACTGCTTGACCCCGAGAAGTGTAACGAGAGGGGCAGATTTTATGGAATTAGCCAAATTGATATATAAAAAGGTTGAAACGCGGGTGGTGAATTAATGGTCATTCGCCTCGCCCAAATGCTGATCGCAGAACTATAGAGCGCTAGGAGACATGAAAGGGTCAGGATAAGGAGATGACTAGGAGAAACTTCATGTTCCAGGCTTTTATGGATTTAATAATTTAGGTGTTAATGCCTGGGATGCTTTTTGTTGAGAAAATAAGGGCGAAGAAAAACAGTAACGACACAAATTCAGAAGAACACAGAGATTTAACGAGGTTCGGCAAAGATGCCTACGTCCTCGGGAGCAGAGCGGCGAGTTCCTTTCAATATTCAGAAAAGAGGTTACAAAATAGAGGATTACCTCCTGGGGTTACTAACAGGCCTATTTATAACTCCAGGAGTAAACCTAGGCACAATATGTAATTACAACATTACCCCTGTACCAAACCACGGGGCTTTGCCCCCGCACCCCAACCCACGTAACTTCCCAATTTGGACAGATTCTTCCGCTCCGCTCCGCTCCGCTTCGATCCAGCGTCTGTCCCGATATAGTATATGAG
>JXCR01138352.1:47508-73638 GCA_002079205.1 Phalaenopsis hybrid cultivar | reverse complement strand
GGTGTGTGTGTGTGTGTGTGTGTGTGTGTGTGTGTGTGTGTGTGTGTGTGTGTGTGTGTGAATATATAATTGATGAGTATTATTTCGAGCCAAAATGAGCAGAACACGAGCAAACAAATCTTTGTTTATATTCGGCTCGTTAACTTAGCAAACGAGCCGAACAATAGCTGTTCACGAACAATGAGCCGTTTTGACAGCCCTAAGAAAGGTTGAGATAGACCTACAAAGACTTGGGCATATTGTATAAAAAATAATCAATGTATATAAATGTTTTGGCCACTTGTTAAGCATTTCAACCCTTATTTTTTCTATTGAAGTGTTTTTAAGATGTAAAAGAATTCTGAAAGGTAACAAAACATACCAAATGGTTATAATTTATGCATAATTAATTTAGCATGTTAATTGGGTGCTTTAAAATAGAAGTAAGATTTAAGTTATTAATTGTATTGTCTCAGTTAATCTCATTGAATTATTAAGCAATATTAAGCCTTTTTTTTTAGAATTATGTCTCTAATTGACTAATTAGACAAATTAGTTCATCCCGTTTTCAGCTAAACAGTGACATTGTTAGCGAATTAAAATTAAATGAGTTGTTTGGCCTATGAACTACTTGAATCCTTTTGATCAATCAATGAGCATTACTCTTTTTATTTTGGATAAGTTACTGCCGAGGTGTTGGGAGGGAGATATAACTCAATCACGGTTAACGAAAGTAATAGAAAAAAAAAATCATCTTACCATATAAACCTAGAAATGTGTTCATCTAAGTGATGGCTATGTTTTGTTGTAGCTTCCATTTATGTAACTAAGATTTGATTGTCGAGTTTTAATTGCTTATCATGAAGGCTAACTCACAATTAAGAATTTTCTTTGTAGTAAAGAATTAGGCATCATAGCTTAAAATAAGGTTTAATTTCTTTCTCAATAGATGAAATTCCTTTTTTTTATATGACACTTCAAAAATGAAATATGATGTTTATTTATATATCATGAAAGGAGAAGAAGATGCAAAGGAGGAAATAACTATAAATGTACTTTATACTCCAACTTTAAACCCTACCATAATCTTGTTTTTATGTAGTCTGTTTCTTCATAAAAGACAAACTTTCATTTCAAGCCCTTTTGTGCCAACCCTATGTTGGAAGTATATCAACATTATCAATGGTCTCATCTGAAATATTTGGGGATATGTTTTAAGTATGTCCAAGATTTTTTCCTGTGCCACTCCAAACAAGAATCATTGTAATTTTGAAAGATTTTAAGTGTGAAAGAGCATTTGATCATCTTTTTTCCTACTTGTAGATGTTTATTTTTTTCATAGCAAAACAAAATTACGCTTTTATTTATGATAGTTTCCAAGATAAACCTTATGAAATACATGTAATGAAATCTGCCGTTTAAAATTGATTAGTGAGCACAATTATGTGTGCATTTTTGTATTTTAAGCGAATCATATGAAATTGTTTTCTTTTCTGTAGGAATTTTCAAAACTTGTTGCTAGACAAGCAGAGGAAGGAAAGGTATTGTTTTAATAACATTATTTCATACTATCTTATGAAGATTCTAATTATATCCTTCCCTTGATTTTTAGTTGTGTGAATATTCATGTTTTTAAGTTGGCAGTCTTACATTTTTGTTCATTCTTGATTAGGTGGGAATATTTTTCTTTGTCTATCTCTATAAAAGTATCCTATTTCGGATTCATAATTAACATTGAGGAACAACTGGTCTCTTATACTTTTCATTATCTTCCTACGTGATGCTCTAATTTGGTTTAGCTTTAACTTCAGTTTGAAGTGTATTTTTATGTGTATTAATCTTTCTCATAGATTCGATACTACTCATCTAGTGCATAACATTTTTTTTAGCACTTTACTCCTTGAAAAACATGCACGATGAGAGAAGTTGGGCATATATTCATTGCTGATGGTAGTCATTTGGTTTAAATTAAAATTTGTTACAATGAAACTTAGCATACATAATTTTGATCCATAAAGAATTTGATTAACCTCACAAAATAGGTTTCATTCTTGAATTAGTTAATAATAATCACATTCTAGCCATGCATTCTTAAACAGAGTTGTAAGCATAAGAAAAATATTAACCAATTTAGTCATTTTGAGTCGCATCACAAAAATTCAGAGGCTTGCTACTCTGTGGATCCACAAATAAGGACTTGTTTTAGGGACTTCGAGATGCTTTTAGGCATCTAAATGAATTTTTGAAGTTTAGGTAATAGACTATGTTTTTGTTTTCTTGTAACACATGCCTCATAATTCCTATGCAACTAAGTTGAAGTCTTTGAAACTGAGGGTTTTATGGAATAGGATTCGGTCCACGGACCACAATGAGGCCTTCTAGTTGAAGAATAGAGATTTCTTGTTTTTCATGTTAATTTTTGGAAATATAAGAGAGTCAAGTCTGACACAAGGGTTCCAACGATGCCTTCTAATTGTTCATAAGAGATCCAATGGCTTTCGTATTAATTATGGAAATATATTATGTTTATTTAAGACAATAGCCTAGCTTTTGATTGACTTTTTTGGCTTGATTTGCTTAACTGATTAAGCTTATGGATTTTATTTTATTTTGCAAGCCAATGGTTTCTTTTCAATTTATGATTTTTTTATTTTCACTAGGTTGATTTCCTATGTTTTTTTTTTTATTTTAGTTTATTTAAATTCTTAATGGTTTTTTTTAGATGGTTTGATTTTGTAATTTGATAATGTTATTTATTTGATTTTTTAGTTGATTTTATTAGTCTCTCTTCTCATGGACTCAATTTGAATTAAAAAAATCTCTCCCTCGTCAGCTGGAAGCTGGTAATACTATCCAACGTCTTCATTTTCTTTTGTTTCATTGTCTATTTCTTCAACAACTCCTTGCTCAATGAAAGAGATCATCCTACTATTTGGGTAGTCCGACGTAATGTGACCAAAATCATAACACTTGAAGCATTTTCTATCTGAGATGGATTTGCGAGTGCTAGCAGTCTCCACATTTTCTCTATTATAGATTCATTTCTTTTCTTTTGGGGTTGGTTTGGGTGCTCCACTGCGTGTATTCTTGCTGCCTGATCCGATGGTCAAACCCTGTCTGAAGAGTTGTGATCTTGATACTGTGGTGTTACCTTTCCATCTTTAGGGCTAAGGTCTAAACATCTTGTAATGTCTAATAAGGCTATAATTGTATCATGTTGCCAATTGATGGTCTCAATCTTCTTAGATATTAAACTATGATATTCTCCTCAGACCACTAGCTCACATTCAACATGAGTTGCTGGAACACAATGGTGTACTTTACTAGTATATCTTGCTGCTCTAAATGGTGAAGTCTCAAAAATATATCCCGTGTAATGTTCTGGTAAGTGCTTGCATTGGATCTTCCTTTTTGTCTTAGTTTAGATAGTGGTTTTACTTTTCCTTCCCCCTGTCGAAGATGCTTCAGGTTTTCCCACAATAACAAAACATTTTTCCTAAATTTAATAGCTGTTGTATACCCCTTCTCTTGAGTGGAACTCTTTATACTCTTGTTCCACTATCTAGAACCACTCGATGAACTCATCCAGATCAAAATGACCGCCAAAATCCCACAAATCAAACTTTACTTCAAGGTACTGGATTCTCTTCTGATATTCCATGCCAAATCGTTGGGTTTTTGATTCTTCATCTCTGTAAACCATTTGGTGGAAGGGATTTACTTTTTCCTCTCAATCTGGCAAGTCACTATTGTAGTTATAGGTGATCTTTTCAGGTTTTCTTCTCTCAAAGACGAAAAATCTTTGTTATAATTGGAGGATTTTCCGTAGCATGTATTCCATAGTAAGTTTTGATACACCTCTTTACTGATTTCTCTTAAGCGGTATTGTGTTATTTTCTCTTTATTAGAGTTTCTACAAATGTCGAATTCTAAATCAAATGTTGGTTTTTCAAAATTTAGGAGCAGGGTTAGGAATTACGGTAGGGATGATTAGGATATGGTGAGGATTTAGTGATTTTTTTATGTCAAAGATTATGGATTTTTTTGTTTGCAAGCAAAATAAAGACAAATCCCTAAAATTATAAGATTTCTCGGGCCCTGATGCTAGATGACATTGTTCTAATGCTCTTAGAAGATGTCTTGGAAATAGATTTAGTGGGAAAAGGGCTGTGAAATAGTGTGAGGATGATAATATGCAAGTTCGATGGTGTTTAGAAAGGGTCTGAGGTAAAATCTGCTATTGGACAGTAGATTCGGCGTTCATCACCAACTATCCTGGCTGAAAACAACATAGAACCCACGAAAAGACGTGATAAGGATGTTGAGGAGGTTCACCACCTGTTCCTACACAATCTATAGACACACCACCTACAAAAGAAAAAAGTGCTACAACACTTCTTAGGGTAGAAATCAAAGATAAAATTTCTAAAACAAAGGCAGATTCAAAAGTCTGCTAAACCAGAAAAATAACAACATATAAATAATTTCCTAATAGCAAATGACCTAATTAGAAAACAGAGAAATGAGAAAGAAAAAAAAATGTAAGAAATTTTGCTATACTGAAAACATGACTGTCTCGTGCGAAAGACATCCTGCCATTGCGGGATTTACTATGCTGAAAACATGACTGTATCTCATACGAAACATCATCCTGCGATTGCTGGATTTACTACGATTCTGCGGAATAACAAAATTTCACTCGGGACTGTAGCGGGATTTGTGATTCTGCATAATCCTGCAGAACCAACTCCAGCGTCACTAGATGAGATCACTCATAGCTAGAGTGTAATCTGAGCAATCTCTAAGCTAGCCCGGAGGTCCTTATAGTCAGCTGGGGTAAAGTTAGGTCATCAGGGGGATGGGGGCAGTGGGGGTTTAGGGTGGAAGGGGTGCTTTCTGATCTAAGGCTCTGTCAGGTCAATCAAAATTGCATTAATTCAATCATGGGCCCTAGATAACTTGATATTAGTGCTTCCTTTACCTCATAGATGACAACATGAGCTTGCCAAATTGCATCATCATTTCCATGAGTTAATTCATAACATGTGGTATTAAATTTAAAAGTAGGACATTTACATATGAGTGCACAATTCTAATGTATTTACATATCTCACACCTAAAATTTCTTATTTACCCATATAGACTCAAATCTTAAACATCACATCATAAGTAGCCTTATTATCACTTTTAAAAGGTGAAATGTACCTTTTAATGCATATGTTTAAAGCATCGAAGTGCTATGTACATAAATATGAATGTTTAGGTGTGAGATATGTAAATACATAAGAATTTTGTGCTAGATATGTAGATTTACCAATTTAAAAATGTTTCTATTGTTTCAAAATTTCTAAAGCCATAACTTATTACATTTTATTTTTCATCATTCGGATTTCTTTTCTGAAAGAGGTTATCTATTCATAATAATTCGTCTTATTAATCATATGTTTCTTTGTAGTTTGAATCAAATGTTTCTCTGTAGTTTGCCAATTATTTAAAGAAAACAGTTCAATCTCTTAAATATATTACTTGAACTTTTCTTCATGTTTTCTTTTTCTTTGAATTTTCTTTAGTTTGTCTATTGGATTGAAATTTCTTCATTACTATATCATGTTGTGTTACCCATTGGTCATATGAAAAATTTGTATGAAAATGTTTGTCAGAATCTTGTTGCTAACCATAATAATTTTAAGTTTATTATAGACATTAATAGAAGATATGTAAAATTTATAAATAGTGGTTATGGTTTGTTTGAATGCTAAATTTTTTCCTTCATAAACCTTTTAAATTTGCAGCATGGAAAATAATGACATATAATGTACAATTGATTGGGACGAATGAATATAATTTGAGATTTACGAAAATTTTGGTATCATTCCAACTTCAATATTATCTTTTTTGAATTTATAGAATGAGCTACCAATTAATAGTGTTTTTTTTTTTTGGAGTTGAGGGTTACACTCAACTATTCATACTGATGTGTTGTGTTGTCAAAACAGTTTGTTGTTCGCGAACAGCTCATGCTCGGCTCGTTATGTAGCCCGTGTTTGATTCGTTTGCTAAGCAAACGAGCCAAATATGAACAAGTTTTTTGGGCTTGATATATAAACGAGCCAAACACGAACAAAAATTTGTTCATTTGTGTTTGACTCGTTTTNTAATCAATTAAAATTACTAAATTAAAAATAGAAAAAAATACATTAAATTCTATTTAAATGAATATTTTAATATAAATAATAAGATTTAAATCTCGCCCCTTCTCTTAACTCACTATAGCTTTGTGATTAGAGTGGTCAAAATGACTCATTTGTGAATAGCTCGTATTCTGCTCGATAAGTAAACGAGCCAAACAAGAATAATTTTTTGAGATCGATATATAAACGAGCTAAACAAGATCAAGGATATTTTTTAATGAGTCTAACACGAGCCGAGCATGGGCTCGCTCAAGCTCGCTCGTTCACACCACTAACGACTGTGTGACTAGGGTTGTCAAAGCAGCTCTTTGTTCGCGAACAGCTCGTGTTCGGCTCGCTAAGCAAATTAGCCGAACAAGAACAATTTTTTTGTGTTCGAAATATAAATGAGCCGAACACGAGTTGAGCCCAACCTCGCTCGTGTTTGGCTTGCCTACTGATGTGGGCGAGGGCGAAGAGGGAGCCGTAGAAAAATTCCACGGGTTCTTTCATCTAGACCGAACTAGTCTAGCTCAGAAGATTCGATCGCTCCTTCTAGCATGGATTAGCGCCTCTTTTTCATAGTGGATCAAATCTGAGTTATCTTTGGCTTATATATGTGTTTCGTTTATCTTAGGTTTTCAGTTTTGCCTTTAGTTTTCTAGCAGGACAACCACCAGCATCCCTTATCCCCTCCTAAGGCTGTATTTGAAGGAGAGAAGGTGCTCCGACTATAACTCATTTTGAGGTGATGATTTCCTATCATTTTGCTTCCCCCACAACTTCCCCTCTGTTGTCGCCGTCGCTTTGGCAGCTGCCAATTTTCGAAAATCGAGCCCGGATTGTGTTTTTGTAGTCAGACTGACCTCCCAGCCATCCCCACCCTTCCAAAAATCTTCAGATTGCTACCGACCCCTCCAACCACCTGCCTTCGTACTGTCACCCCGTTTCTAGCCACTCTTAAGCTGTTGCCGCAGCTCCCAGCCACATCTAACCTGCTTTCTCCCCCTTCCATACCTACAACCTGCTGTCAACCCCCTTCCAGTCCCTACAAACTGTTGCCAGCTCCCTTTCCAGTCACCTCCCATTTGCCTCCATCTCTTTCCAGCCACCTCGACCTACTTTAGTTACTATTTACCCTTTAACTACAATACCGTTGTCTTTATCATCAGCCCTAGTTGGGCTTTGTTCTATCTTTGTTATTTCTTATAATCTCAATTTACTTTCCTTATTGGATTTGGGTTAACTCCAGTATCAGATTTATTAATAGAAAATGAGTGCATGAAATCTTGAAGAGGCAATGGCAACATGACAAAAGGATTAAGAACTATGAAATGAAAAAGCAAAAACTTATCCACAAATTTTCACTTTCCTGAAATCCAACCAAATTTTTTTTATAAAATTCACATCCGATAAAATTGGAACAATAAACTCGACTCTAAGAATGCCACACATATAAAAAAATGGGGTATATTTTAAAATTCTAAAAAATTTAACTAAATTAGCAAATTTGGGTATTACAGAATATTTGCGTCTTGTTGATGTCTGCATTTTTTCAGTTTTTATGCTCTAACATTTCCTCTTTATCACTCTCTAACTTGTTATCAACATCTTGATTATGACTTTGAATTCTTTCGGTGTTGAACTAGCTAAACAAATTAAATCTATCCAAAATTTCTCCACGCATTATGAAAAAAGCTTATTGAACGAATGTTTATCTGCAGGTCGCTATCAGAAATATAAGGAGGGATGCAATAAAAGCATACGAGAAACTTGAAAAGGTATCCCTAATCTTTCTTTTACTCCAAATTTTATAGCTTGCGTGCTTTCAAGACGTGGAACATGCTCAATTTCTTCACCCCTAATGGGAGAAAATTTAAGCAGACGACGCCACAATTATAAATGGAACAAAATTAGTTTTTTCTTAAAGCAATAGAAAACACGCTTATGATGTGTTTGTGGTTTCTTTTTATTGTTTCTTTTAGATATTGATATATTGTTCATTAATGGTCTGAGATATGGTTTTCAAATTATTTTATTGTTTTTAGATGTCTAATTTTATTGCACTTTGTGGAGTAGTGACTTATTTATATATTGGAAGTTTTTGAACAATTTTGTGGAAAGTAAAATGAAATGCTAGTACAGTTTAACCTCAGTTCCCTCCTTAGTTATTTCGAAGCATCGAGCCGAGTCATGGGTTGCAAATCACATGCAATGCTCCCTTACTCTTCCTCTTCTTCCTTCGAATAGTAAGCGATTGAGCCCTTCGTATGTGGCGTCGAAGCCTATGGTTTGGTTTGGTTTTCACCTACAAGGCTTCGACCTTCCTTTCTCATCTTCTCTTTACCTACGGCATCATCCTTCCTCCCATGCATGAGAAATCAAGTATCTCCACTACAGCTGTGATGCTGTCTCCTTGCCCCATACACACACGAGTTCCAATGCATTGTCGAGTAATGCAGACTTCCTTTCCTCACTCCAATGCATCATCAACAACAAGGACTGAGATGTATGCTACCTTCTTCCTTCTGGCTCTTTGTTTCGTCTTGTTTCCTGCTTCTCGTTCAATTTGAAATGTAATGAGATGATGAGTACTCTTTTAATTTCACGCAAGCGGCACTTCTCCTCTAAATGATGCTTGTCTTGGTAAATGATTATTATTTTACTATTTTTTAACCGGTTATTACATTGGAATGCTTTGAGCAAAGATTGATAAGTGAGATCATCTGCAAATAACATGAAAAAACTTAGCTTTACCCCAAAGTGATATTGAATGGTTATAAACTATATATACCATTACACCTTCATTTCATGAATATTTGATTTATGTGGTAATCATCATGAGAAGGATTATAAATCATATGCCACTACAATTATGAGCAAAGAAGTTAACCACAAATAAATAATGCATGGGATCATTAATTTACTAAACATGGATGAAGCCTGTACAAAATGTCAACGAAAAGCGCCTTAACAAGAAATAGCATATTTACTCTCTAGTTAAAAAAAAATTACCTATTTCAAGGCGCAGTACTTGAATCTGATGCTCCTTTGGGTTTCACAAAAATAACACTCAAGGTTGGTTAGAAATAGTTTTTACACTTCTGATGAATTAAACTGCAAAACACCTAATGATGCCAAAATTTGTAGATATAAGGAAAACAAATTTTAGTGATATTTCATCTTAAAATTCATGATTTTTGTGTTAATCAAACCCTTTTTGCATAAATCAAATTTTAAGTAAAAAGGAACTCTTTGGGGGTGTTTGGTTGCACCCAAGATTTAAGTTAAATAGGATTTAGTAAATCCTGTAAACTTGAATTTTTCAAATCTAAATGCGTTAAATCCAGATTAATATTTGGTTTGATTAAGGTTAAGTTCAGTTAAATTCCTTCGAAGTGTTTGGCAGTGAAGGAAGCGACAAGTCACGTGTGTGTTTTCTTCCTCGTTAAATCCGTTAAATCCATCGNAAAATGGGGTATATTTTAAAATTCTAAAAAATTTAACTAAATTAGCAAATTTGGGTATTACAGAATATTTGCATCTTGTTGACGTCTGCATTTTTTCAGTTTTTGTGCTCTAACATTTCCTCTTTATCACTCTCTAACTTGTTATCAACATCTTAATAATGACTTTGAATTCTTTCGGTGTTGAACTAGCTAAACAAATTTAATCTATCCAAAATTTCTCCANAAAATTTCTCCACGCATTATGAAAAAAGCTTATTGAACGAATGTTTATCTGCAGGTCGCTATCAGAAATATAAGGAGGGATGCAATAAAAGCATACGAGAAACTTGAAAAGGTATCCCTAATCTTTCTTTTACTCCAAATTTTATAGCTTGCGTGCTTTCAAGGCGTGGAACATGCTCAATTTCTTCACCCCTAATGGGAGAATTTAAGCAGACGACACCACAATTATAAGTGGATCAAAATTAGTTTTTCCTTAAAGCAATAGAAAACACACTAATAATCTGACATTAAAAATGCTTTCAATAACCCAATATTAAAAAAAGAAAAAAAAGAGCTAGGTAGTTGCACAAAACCTAGCACAACAATTCAAAGCAAAAAACTATTGCAAAAATAATTAATGTTCATATCTTGTTATGATGATTCACCGATCATTCTTATTGGTTCTACAACGTCACAGGATGAGTTTGTTAAATAAATTCATTCTTTAACAAGTAATAATATTTTAAAAATGATATAATTACAGCATCAACTAATTCAAATTTGTTTATGACAAATCACTTTGAATTGACATTATAAAGCTAATATAATTATGCAATACAGTCCTTAAACATGTTAAAAATAGCAGGTAATACAATTAAATGCTAAAATAGTAATTAGCATCCACACCAAACACATGTATATAAAACTGTCTCAACAAAGTTATAATATATAATACATGTTATTCTCTCATAGTACCTTGAGTTTAAAGAAATGCTTATACCTTTAATTTAAAAGAATCGTAGCTTTTCATATCAAGCTCGTCTATCATCTAAACCATTAGCATTAAATCGTATGTATGGTAGGAGAGATTAAAATTAAAATTAATGCACGCCTTAGTATATATACATAATTTTTCTTTCAATTGAAACTAATATATACATTAAAATTAATGTTTCTCAGAAGAAGAAAAACCTTAGGTTGATATATTTGATAGCAAAAATTTGATTTACAGGAGGAAGGTTGCAGCTGATAGGTATTAGTTATGATGTGTTTGTGGTTTCTTTTTATTGTTTCTTTTAGATATGGATATATTGTTCATTAATGGTCTGAGATGTGGTTTTCAGATTATGTTATTATTTTTAGATGTCTAATTTTATCGCACTTTGTGGATTAGTGACTTTTTTTATATATTGGAAGCTTTTGAAAAATTTTGTGGAAAGTAAAATGAAATGTTAGTACTGTTGAACCTCAGTTCCCTCCTTAGTTATTTCTAAGCATCGAGCGGAGTTATGACTTGCAGATCACATGCAATGCTCCCTTACTCTTCCTCTTCTTCCTTTGAATAGCAAGCGATTGAGCCCTTCGTATGTGGCGTCGAAGCCTATTGTTTGGTTTGGTCTTCACCTACAAGGATTCGACCTTCCTTTCTCATCTTCTCTTTACCTACGACATCATCCTTCCTCCCACGCATGAGAAATCAAGTATCTCCACTACAGTTGTGACGCTGTTTCCTTGCCCCATACGCACACAAGTTCCAATTCATTGTTGACTAATGCAGACTTTCTTTCCTCACTCCAATGCAGCATCGACAACAAGGACTGAGATGTATGCTACCTTCTTCCTTCTGGCTCTTTGTTTCGTCTTGTTTCCTGCTTCTCGTTCAATTTGAAACGTAATGAGATGATGGGTACTCTTTTGATTTCCCGCAAGCGGCACTTCTCCTCTAAATGATGCTTGTCTTGGTAAATGCTATTATTGTACTATTTTTTAACCAGTTATTACATTGGAATGCTTTGAGCAAAGATTGATAAGTGAGATCATCTTCAAATAACATGAACAAACTTAGCTTTACCCCAAAGTGATATTGAATGGTTATAAACTATATATACCATTACAACTTCATTTCATGAATATTTGATTTATGTAGTAATCATCATGATAAGGATTATAAATCATATGCACTACAAATATGAGCAAAGAAGTTAACCACAAATAAATAATGCATGGGATCAGTAATTTACTAAACATGGATGAAGCCTGTACAAAATGTCAACGAAAAGCGCCTTAACAAGAAATAGCATATTTACTCTCTAGTTAAAAAAAATTACCTATTTCGAGGCACAATACTTGAATCTGATGCTCCTTTGGGTTTCACAAAAATAACACTCAAGGTTGGTTAGAAATAGCTTTTACACTTCTGATGAACTAAACTGCAAAACACCTAATGATGCCAAAATTTGTAGATATAGGGAAAACAAATTTTAGTGATATTTCATCTTAAAATTCATGATTTTTGTGTTAATCAAACCCTTTTTTCATAAATCAAATTTTAGTAAAAAGTAACTCTTAGGGGTTGTTTGGTTGCACCCAAGATTTAAGTTAAATAGGATTTAGTAAACTAAATCCTGTAAACTTAAAATTTTCAAATCCAAATGCGTTAAATCCAAATTAATATTTGGTTTGATTAAGGTTAAGTTCAGTTAAATTCCTTTGAAGTGTTTGGCAGCGAAGGAAGCGACAACTCACGTGTGTGTTTTCTTCCTCATTAAAACCGTTAAATCTATCTAATAACCGGATTTAATAAATCCAGGATTTACTTCAAAGTGGAGGAAAAATCAGATTTGAGCGACAATGGAATTTAACGTTTATTTTTTTTTGCATTTGGTAAGTTTACGTTAAATCCTAACGTAAATCCTGTTTAAAATGCGTACGAAACTCTCTCTTTATTTACCTAACATAACATGTAAGTGGATTCATTCTCAAAATCAATATTCATGTGTTTGATTAAATTAATTAAAATCAACTATTATAGTAGAAAAGTAGCACCTTACCTGATTGAAGTAACATATTTGACTGATGAGCCAAGCTTTGCTTGGATGTAACTTGAATTGAGTAGAGTCTATATAGAATTGAGCTATTTCGAGATTGAATCAAAATGCATATGCTTGTGTTCATTAATGCTTATATACATACTTATGTATGCATTTACAGTTGAATTAATATATACTTGCATCAACGCATATATATGAATTTAAACAAGTATGAGTGTAGAATTGACTAGGAATTTGTCTTAAGCTCAAAAATTGATTGAAATCATGAGCTCTATTTGAAGTAAACAAGACATGTTTTGTTCTAATCAAGATTATATCATGCCTTCTTGATACCAGAGTTAACCCAAAATTTAATAGAAAAACATATATCATTACTTAAAACAATTAAGCGGTTACAATCAACGCACTTAAAGGAAAAATATAACAACAAGACACCCGAAAATCGGAAATAGCAACATACATAACACAAATAATCAAACTAGGGTTGGATCTCGGGGTGATGGTGATGATCGATAAAGTTTTGGCCCTTCGACAAGGTAGGGAAGGAATGGGCGAAGGCTGGAAGGCGCGGTAACAACAAAAGGTGTGGACAGCGACATCCAAGGGCGGGAGTTGCGGCAAGGGCAATAAACTGGAAGGACAGGAATGGATCGCTGTGTGGCTAGAACAATAGAAAATAATAGAAAAAGGTTGTTTCCTGGTGGTTGCAGTGAGGGAGAATGTCGGCATAAGCGAGGGGGGATGCGGGGAATTGCAGGACAGTAAAAGGATAGCTTTCTTGGGTGGCGACAACGAGGATAGTTGGCTGAATGGGGGAACTGCGAGGAAAAAAAACAATGTGGGGCTATTTGGGGGTGGCTGCAATAGTGGAGGGCAATTAGGAGAGACATAGGGAGGACGTAGAAAGGGATAAGGAAGATAAACACCACTTTGGGAGGGAGATATAATCGGAGCACCACCCAAACCCTCAGATACCATCCTTGAAGGGAGAACGGACGCTATCAACTGTCTTGTCAGAAATTTGGGCCAAAATTGAATTTTAAATAATAACACATCACATATATAAGAAAAAATAAAAAAAGGAATGAAAGATAACGGGANATCCAGGATTTACTTCAAAGTGGAGGAAAAATCAGATTTGAGCGACAATGGAATTTAACGTTTATTTTTTTTGCATTTGGTAAGTTTACGTTAAATCCTAACGTAAATCTTGTTTAAAATGCGTACAAAACACTCCCTTTATTTACCTAACCTAACATGTAAGTAGATTCATTCTCAAAATCAATATTCATGTGTTTGATTTAATTAATTAAAATCAACTATTAAAGTAGAAAAGTAGCACCTTACCTGATTGAAGTAACATATTTGACTGACGAGCCAAGCTTTGCTTGGATTTAACTTGAATTGAGTTGAGTCTATATATAATTGAGCTATTTCGAGATTGAATCAAAATGCATATGATTGTGTTCATTAATGCTTATACACATACTTATATATGCATTTACAATTGAATTAATATATACTTGCATCAACGCATATATATGAATTTAAACAAGTATGAGTGTAGAATTGACTAGGAATTTGTCTTAAGCTCAAAAATTGATTGAAATCATGAGCTCTATTTGAAGTAAACAAGACATGTTTTGTTCTAATCAAGATTATATCATGCCTTCTTGATACCAGAGTTAACTCAAACTTTAATAGAAAAGCAAATATTATTACTTAAAACAACTAAGCGGTTACAATCAACGCACTTAAAGGAAAAATATAACAATAAGACACCTGAAAATCGGAAATAGCAACATACATAACACAAATAATCAAACTAGGGTGAGATCTCGGGGTGATGGTGATGATCGATAAGGGTTTGGCCCTTCGACAAGGTAGGGAAGGAGTGGGCGAAGGCTGGAAGGCGCGTAACAGCAAAGGGTGTGGACAACGACAGCCAAGGGCGGGAGTTGCGGCAAGGGAAATAAACTGGAAGGAGAGGAATGGGTTGCTGTGTGGCTAGAACAACAAAAAATAACAAAAAAAGGTTGTTTCCTGGTGGTTGTAGTGAAGGAGAATGTTGGCATAAGCGAGGGGGGATGCGGGGAATTGGAGGACAGTAAAAGGATAGCTTTCTTGGTTGGCGACAATGAGGATAGTTGCCTGAATGGGGGAACTGCGGGGAAAAAAACAATGTGGGGCTATTTGGGGGTGGCTGCAATAATGGAGGGCAATTAGGAGAGACATAGGGAGGATGTAGAAAGGAATAAGGAAGATAAACACCACTTCTGGAGGGAGATATAACCGGAGCACCACCCAAACCCTCAGATACCATCCTTGAAGGGAGAAACAGACGCTATCAACTGTCTCGTCAGAAATTTGTGCCAAAATTGAATTTTAAATAACAATACATCACATATATAAGAAAAAATAAAAAAAAGAATGAAAGATAATGGGAAATAAAGCATAAGTAAGGAAAATAGGATTATTCTTGATACCAGAGTTAACCCAAACTTTAATAGAAAAGCAAATATTATTTCTTAAAACAACTAAGCGGTTACAATCAAAGCACTTAAAGGAAAAATATAACAATAAGACAACCGAAAATCGGAAATAGCAACATACATAACACAAATAATCAAACTAGGGTGGGATCTCGGGGTGATGGTGATGATCGATAAGGGTTTGGCCCTTCGACAAGGTAGGGAAGGAGTGGGCGAAGGCTAGAAGGCGCGGTAACATCAAAGGGTGTGAACAACGACAACCAAGGGCGGGAGTTGCGGTAAGGGAAATAAACTGGAAGGAGAGGAATGGATCGCTGTGTTGCTAGAACAACATAAAATAACGGAAAAATGTTGTTTTCTGGTGGTTGTAGTGAGGGAGAATGTCGGCATAAGCGAGGGGGGATGCGGGGAATTGCAGGACAGTAAAAGGATAGCTTTCTTGGGTGACGACAACGAGGATAGTTGGCTGAATGGGGGAACTGCAGGGAAAAAAACAAAGTGGGGCTATTTGGGGTTGGCTGCAATAATGGAGGGCAATTAGGAGAGAGATAGGGAGGATGTAGAAAGGGATAAGGAAAATAAACACCACTTCGGGAGGGAGATGTAACTGGAGCACCATCCAAACCCTCGGATACCATCCTTGAAGGGAGAAACAGACGCTATCAACTGTCTTGTCAGAAATTTGGGCCAATATTGAATTTTAAATAATAATACATCACATATATAAGAAAAAATAAAAAAGGAATGAAAGATAATGGGAAAGAAAGCATAAGAATCGGACCCCCCACCCTCCCTGCCCGGATATATATTTTCATGGTGCTGTAGCACCTACTGTATCGAGTCTATGGTAAACTCCTACGTTAATATCTCGAAGTTGGGGATGTATCAACCCCATCCGTGCGTCTCCTCATCATGTGCCGTTAGTTCAACCCCATCTCGAAGTTGGGGATGTATCAACCCCATCTCCCGGTAAGTCAATTTTATTAGCGTTGACATTCGAAAGCTCATATTGATAATATATGTATACATCTTGTTTTGGCACAATCATAAATGGAACTCTATGTGGATGAGTATTCTCATGAGCCAAGCCTCGAGCCATTAAATCTATAATTGGTTTCTTCCACATTTCGTACTTGTCTGAGTGTATCTGATAAACAAATATGTAAGGAGGAATTCACTCAAGTGAAATCTGTGGTAGACCAAATCACTCACTATTAACCACTCAGGAGAGACATCTTCTTCACTGATAGGATATGCATCCCATTGAAGAATTTCCTTCCCCATCAAGTTCCCAAGATAAATTTTAACGCTGGGGTTCATCCCTCCTATATGGACATTTGATGATGGGTACAATACTCAACTGAATATAACATCTGAATAACTCTATGTAATCTTCTAGTCATGGCACAAAAAGGCCCCATTTTCGACGTTCTGGACCTCCCTTAGTAGGAGAAACTCAGAAAATATTCTATAGATTTGAATGGTTTGAATTTTTTTATCTGGGGTTGTCACATCTTTGATGTCTGTTCCTCCAACTCAAAACTAACTTGGACACTCACCGTGAAGTTGGTTAGAGTCTCTCCAATTCGCTTAGCTGGAAATATATGCATATTTTCCTCCCTAACTGGATGCTTGCCCTCCTTTGTTTTCTCACCGTGTGTCTACTATGTCATTACCAATTTTTCAAGAACGCTTCGCTCGGTGAAAAAGATTACCCCCCGATTGTCCAGTCTGATTCAACATGCCTAAATTTGTGGACTTGTAACACTTCCCAGCTGTGACAGATTTAGGGATAAAGATTGGTTCCACTTGTTCTCCACTCTGAATCAGTTTTTCTTCTGATGGGGTCTTCTTGAGTGTACTTTGACTATAAGATGCTTATGTTGAACTCTTCCTATAAGATTGGTGGTTGCCCTGTGATGTGGTCTCTCCAGTTCTGAAGCTAGGGTCTGAACATTCTGTTTGTAGTAATCTGGTATGAACTGGTGCAGTATCTCCAGCTTCATCTTCAGATCTCTCGTTCTCCCTTTCGATTCTCCATATCATGGTTAAGGGTAATCCCCAATGTGTTTCAGCCTCAATGTATGCAAGCCTCCACTAAAGTCGGCGGATCTCTCGTTGTATGTCTTCATAGATAAGCTAAGGCATGTAAATCCTTAGTGACATGGTTAGGGTTTAGAGTTGGGAGGTAAAAGTTGGTGAAAAAAAAATGATTTAGGATTGCTGATTTTGTAAGTCAGTAAGAGAAAATTACGATTAGGTCAAAGTTTGGCTATGATTTGGAAATAGGAAAGCAAATCTTTTGTGGAGGGGTAAGGCGGGGGCTGGGAAACTCTAGGATGAGACTAGAATTAGATTAGCTTTGATATTTAATGATACCATAGTTAACTCAAACCATAACAGAAAGACAAATATTTTTATTTGAAGCAACTAAGTGGCTACAATCAACACGTTCAAAAGAAAAAAATATAACACGACGTTCGAAAATCAGAAGTAGAGATAGACACAAATAATCAAACTAGGGTGGGATCTCGAGGTGGCGGTGGTGATCGACATGTGGTTGGCCCTTGGATGAGGTAGCAAGGAGTGGTTGAAGGCTGGAAGGCGTGGCTATAACAAAGTTTGTTGACGGCGGTAGCGAATAGGAGTTGTGGTAAGGTCAACAATTTATAAGGAGAGAAATGGATGGTTCGGTGGCTGGAATAACATAAAATAATTGGAAAAGGTTGTTTCTGTGCGACTGCAATGAGGGGGCATGTTAGCGAAAGCGACGGGGGATTTGGGGAATTGTAGGACAACAAGAGGACGGCTATCCGGGGTGGCAACAATGAGGACAGGTGGCTAGATTGAGGAAACTGCAAGGAAAACAATAAGGTGCAGTTGTTTGGGGGCAGCTGCAGCCATGGAGGGTGGTCAGGAGCAACGTGGGATGTGGAAAGTGATAGAGAAGATAAACCACACATCGGGAGAGAGATACACCCGGAGCAGCACTCAAGCCCTCGGATATAGCTCTCGAAGTGATATACTTTTGAAGGAAATGACTTAAAAAGAATGAAGGATAATAGAAACAAAAACATAAGAAAGGAAAATGAGATTATTTCGGCGCTTCCCACTATATATATTTTTGCGATACTGTAGCAACTACAGGACCACGTCCACAGTAAGCTCCCGCATCAATTCCTTTAAAGGTTGTTTGGCTGCAAGTAGGATTTAGTAAATTTTATAAACTCGAATTTGGTAAATCTAGAGGTATTTAAATCTTGAAACTATTTGGTATGACTTATTTTGATGTTGATTAAATCTGATTGTCAACTCATTTTATGATTTAAGTCCGTTGGTTGAAATATGTTAATGATATAATTATTAAGTGTAATTAAATTTAATTTAAATTTTTTATCCTCATTATGTTAATAACTAATTATTTATTTACTAAACTAACTAATAATTAGTAAAAAATTATTAAACTAATTATTCATCTAGCAGTAGTCTTATTTATTCAATAATCATTTATGAGATCAACTAATAATTAAATTAAATTTTATAAAATTAATTAAGTTTTAATCTGTAATTTGATTTTCATTAATTCATCATACCATAGTTACACATAAATTTATATAATTATAATTAACGTCATATTTATTGATTACTAATTATTATTAAATTATTTAAATTAACTCAAAATAAAATTATATTAAATCTCAAAATCTATCTCATTCCCTTTTTGCTGCTCGCAAACATTGCCTACCTCGCTTCAATGACTCCCGGTCTCGTCCGAAGCTATCTTCTACCTTTACCCTCTTCTTTTGTGCCCAAAACAGTCGCAGTACAATCATACTAAAGCTAGCTGGGAAGGCATTGTCGGGATCTTGAATACTCAAATTTCCAAAACTCCCATATATCTCCCCTTTGCACTCCTGCTCTTACTTGACTAACCCTTATCTTACTCTTCATCCTACCACACTTTGCGTGCTTCAGCTCCTCTACATCCCGTAAAGCCACTTTCCAATGGGGTCTACTAAATCCTAGATTTAAGGCAAAATAAAGAGGAAACAAGATTTAAAATTTTTTGGGATTTGAACTTGTCATTTTTGCTGGTTGGTAGGATTCAAGATAAATCATGCTCAAATCCTGTTATCAAACAGCCTAGTAAGCATTTTGGCTCAGCTTGATATTGGATCGAAGAACTTTAGAGGTAATCTTTTGCCATGATTATTTCACCTTATGATCAGATCATTAAAAGCCCTATCGGATCATGTCAAAAGAGTCCACATGCAGGTATTGAAGTTTAAACTGGGTAGGTCCGCTCAGGTCAAAAGATATACTATTATTACTATTTTAAAGCACAAATTATTACACTTCTTTTCAACTACTTTTAACGTGGGTACTTGAAGAGATTTCTTTTCTTTAACATGCTTCAATTTAATTGGAAGCTATGAATAGTTTTTAACTTCTTTGCCGGATTCTGCTAAACTACAAAGTATCAAATGATTTTTTATAATGACATTGAAATGAATCCTTCCACATTATATCAAAATTTCGATTTTATACTTTATTGGTGTGATGAAATAGAATAACACCAGTTTAATGCATCCAGTTTTGTTTGAAGTCCAAGGCTTGAGTTTCATTTTTAATGTTTGTCATCAAATTCTTTTCGGAAACATGATTGAATGTTTCCATATCTTTCTTTATGTATTATAATATATTTTTACTAAATTAACCTTTAGAGGTCCTTCTGTCCCTTTTGAAAATAACATCTATGGCCATTCTTGCTTCAACAGGTTTTATAGTTTTTACTGTATTGGTTTTTTTTCAGGAAAAAAAGCTTTCCGAAGATAATGTCAAGGACTTGTCTAGCGATTTGCAGGTGAGTACAGATTTTAGTATCTTTCCATTTTAAATCTTTTTCTTAACGACTTTTCTTTTAGATAGGGCTTGAGGACTGTATCATCTATGATGCTTCCTTAAAACATAGTGCTATTGGAGTTTACTTTATCTTTGGTTCCTTATGCAGAAGTTGACTGATGGATACATGAAGAAGCTTGATTCCTTACTCAAACAGAAGGAGAAGGTACATTCGTTATGTTTGTTTCTACAACTTGTGTTATTAGGGCCATTTAACTGTGATAACTACAATAGCATCTCATAGGACCATATAACTAAGACATGAAGCTCGTGTGCTTATTAGATTTTTGATAGGATGGGAGGTTATGTATACACTGCCTTGCTTAAAAGGCCATTGAGACGTGTGCCTTCAGGTGCTTGTCAGACTCAAAAGTGCAAAAAATTTCTCATGACTCGAGTCTTATTGTCTTAGTAAGGCTTGATTATGCCTTTTTTTTTGTCTGGGCATTATGCCTTGATGCATTTGAGACAACCCCTAAATTAGGTTTTGTGTGTGATTGAAAAATTCAAAAAAATAATCTAAGTATGATTACTGGACTGTATTATTAATTTGTTATTTTAATTGAATTATATTGGCTTTAATGTTGAAAGGCACAGGTAATAAAAAAAGGTGTAATGATTGAAAAAGATTTTGGAAATACAATGAGATGGAATCAAATGGTAATAAAATTATTATATATGATGATTCTTCGGAATATGATGAAACTTTAAAGTGGGGATTAGGTCCACTTGACCTTTTAATCAAGGCGGTGAATTTAAATTTTAAGTGAATTTTTATCTGAAATATTATTTTAAACTTTCATTTTATATCAACATACTTTGTGGTTTATGTTTTTATGAAAATAAACTAAATGAATAGATCAATGATTTATGTCACATGTATAAATTATTTTTAAATTTATGATATTTTTTTTTTAAATTTTATTTTGGGGTTTATGCCTTGTCTCACTAAGACAATATCTCAATTCTCGATCTCGAAATTTTAACATTAATACATTGTAAAGCTGTCAAATGGCCATGCATCTGTAAAATTTGTGTCATGTACAGTCTTGCTTTGATGAGGTTATAAGTTAATTTCATTGAACCATTCGAGTAAAAGACACAATGTGGACAGTTTTTCAGAGCCTTATTTGTTAGATATACAAATGTTAATCTTTTCTTTTCTTAATGTTGTTGGATTGCCGTTGATTAGTAAATGGGTGTAATAACTAAGTTCTTATTTGGTTGCTCTTATGCCTCATGTAGAAGCTTTTAGAAAAATGTTAATTATCAGCAGCCCTATATATTATTTTGCTCTTTAAATACTGCTTAAGAAACCTTATATTGATTCCTAGTTTCCATTAGGTTTCAATACTTGTTTCATTGAATGGACACAACTCTTTAAATTCTGAAACATAGGTAAAATATGCGGACAACTGCTCTAGATAATATAGACGGGTAACAACCCCCGAAGATGTGGCATTTGGCAAATATTCTAAGATGAGATACTTGGAAAGGAGATTATTCCAATGTGTATGCAATAACTAATAAATAATATTAAGTACACAGAAGCATTCATATGCATCAAAGATAACAGGAAAGTGCGACCAATAAACAAGTATTGAAACATAAGGAACATGCAGCTTCTGAAGGGGCCGAGTGATAGTGAGAGAGGGACACTGGGTAAGAGAGTAGGATAGGAATATTGTTAGGTTTTGGAATTTAATAGTTAGAGGGGCATCTGCTTGTGGAATGAGTGTTTCACTCAATGATATATCAATTTCCAATTTGTGTCAAAAATGTGCCGAAGTTTTTCGTATGGATAAAATATAATACGCCTAAGTTATCCATGCATAGTAATTTGTACATGAGACAATGATGATGAATCTCTTGAGATTACTTATAGTTCATGTAAGTAGTGCACCTTGTAAAGGGTTCATGCTTATGTTTATGTTCTTGGTCAGCAAACTTGCTTAAATTTTCTGTTTAATTTGGAACTATATTGATGTTGTTGTCAAGAATTTTTATTAAGGATTTTCTTCATGAGAGGGAGGCGCACGAGGCGCAAACATATCAACACTTCCTTCCCGAAGAAGCAACTTGTCCTCAAAGGTGGAAGGAGTGGAATTGCTTTCGAATACCCTCGTAAGACTCTCATATTGCTTCATAACTCGGCAGATCCTTTCACTTAATCAGTACCTTCATTTCTCCTGCCACTCCTCAACGCATCCCTTCGACGGCAACAGTTCTAGAATCTGTTCCATATCCTCTGTCAGCATCGGAGGCAGCGAAGGCGATTGTGGATGATCTCCGATAGTTTGCCTCAACTGTGAAACATGAATGATTAGATGTAGTGCTGACGATAGTGCTAACTTCGTACAGTAAACCGCTGCCCCAATGCGTGTCGTAATCTCATAAGGTCCAAAGTATTGTGGAGAAAGTTTCTCACTCTTTTTGGCTAATGTCTTATGTCAATGGGCTCTCAACTTCGAGTAAACCATGTCCTTGGTTTGATCTACACCTCTCTTGTATGTCTATTAACCTTCCTCTTCATGATTTGTTGAGCTCTCAGTAGGTGCCCCTTAATCTCTATCAATATTTTATGCCTATCTTTCATATACTGGACAACACTAGTGTAGTACTATGCCCATAATGTATTAGGTGAGGTGGATTCCATTCATACAAAATCATGAAATGGGTGATATATGTCGCANCAAGTGTAGATACTCCTCCACCGCATCTTCCTTTGATTCCTCACCATCTGGCTCCTCCTGAATTAAAATGATCTGAAGGGAGTGTTTCTTGCAACGGTAACTTGGGGCATACTTCTCGTCAAATTGGTAACATAATCCTTTTGCTCTTTTACTACACTTCTACATCAGTGAGGCGCTTTAAATTTTCCTTAGGACGGGCCTTTGTATTCTTCTCTTTTGGCATTTCTTTATGAAATGACACTGTTTGGGTTCTCGGTGTCATGACCATTGAGGAATTCTTGTAGAATCNCAAGTGTAGATACTCCTCCACCGCATCTTCCTTTGATTCCTCACCATCTGGCTCCTCCTGAATTAAAATGATTTGAAGGGAGTGTTTCTTGCAACGGTAACTTGGGGCATACTTCTCGTCAAATTGGCAACATAATCCTTTTGCTCTTTTACTACACTTCTACATCAGTGAGGCGCTTTAAATTTTCCTTAGGACGGGCCTTTGTATTCTTCTCTTTTGGCATTTCTTTATGAAATGACACTGTCTGGGTTCTCGGTGTCATGACCATTGAGGAATTCTTGTAGAATTCTCCTATGTTATTGTCTTTGCTAGTTTTCTTCACTTGTTTATCTGAGCAAGCTCTATCATTTCTCTCAATCGACTTGGTCTCAATGGTCAGATGGCCGCTCGAATGTCGGGCTTCAGGCCCTTTCAAGAAGTTTCTTTCCAGTTCTGCTGCAGAAATTCCCTTCAACCGCCTTGACAAGAGCTCAAACCTCTCCCTGTATTCTGTAACTCTCTCCTCCTAAGTCAGAGCATAGAATTGCTCGTGTAGCTTTCCTTCCTGGATGGCTTGGAAACGATTTAACAAGCAATCCTTAAACTTCCCCCACAAATGTATCAGTTACTTTGCCTTCATCCACTGGAACCACGCCAGAGCTTTTCCCTCCAAACATAATCTTGCCACCATGAGCTTCCCTTCCTCACTTAACCCATTGACTATAAAATATCGCTCCACTCGATACAGCCACCCATGTGCATCTTCTCCTTTGAAGATCGTCATCTTCAGTTTTCACTCTTGCATCTCCACCCCAACTTCCTTTTCCTCTGCTGTTTGGCCCCATAGTCTAGGGTGAAACTCCCTATTTTGATCATAGACATACCTAACTTCTGATTCCCTTTTTCCACCTTTGTGTTTTCCATCCCTCCTATTTCGGCCCAACCACCTCCTTCGTAAGTTTCCACTCCCCCTTCTCTCGGAGTCATAGGACAATGCTCTTGCTGGTAGATAATGTCCTCTTTGTTGTTCTCTTGTTCGATCTCCTTTTCCTTTTGATTTGGCTAAGGCTTCCCTAAACAACTCTTGGTTTGGTTTTGTAATTTTAGCGGCGGGCAGGGCCTTGGATTTCATCTCCATGTGCCTCTTCATCATCTCTAACATTTCCCCCATGCAATCGAATCCGTCCTCCATTTGGCTCTATATGGAAGAAAAATTGTTCTCTTTGGTGACAAACCATTCTTCATGCCTAATCTGATTTGCCCTACTTCTCCTTACAACACATCCACTTTTTTGCTACTATCCCTCTAAGATCTCATGCTGATACTAATTTGATACGATCAAAAACCAAAAACAATGAACAATCATTGAAAAAATTGCAATAGATAGGTAGAAAAACTCTACTCTTACAAAAGACCAAAGAAAACAAACAAGGTACAACGATTATTTACTATTCGAGAGGTATATCTTTTCTCCACTAACCCTAGATGTTGCTAGGAACATCACGAAAAGAGAAGGAAAATTGCAGTCAAAACAAAACATAAGACAAATCCTAGCCCTTTGCCCTCCTAAATACTCTCAAAATCCCTTTCAAAATTTCCCCCCAAAACCCCCCTTGATTTCCTTCCTCCTATACATGATTAGCGGTTCCGTGGCACCCCCCCGGGTTCTGGACTCACCCTCAAAATTTTCTAAAAAACCCTCTCCTTTGGGCTGAGCTGGCTAGCTTGGCCAGGCCGCCAGTGGGTCTGACTTGGTATAGTCTGTTCAAACTGGTTCTCCTGCAGGAACGAGAGTCGCTGCTATTCCTTCGTGAGAGGGAGGCACATAAGGCGCAAGCGTATCAAATTCATAACTCAAGTGACTGTGGATTGGAAAACATATGAGCTTCAGTCCCACAAATAATATATGATGTCATTGTATGGCAAATCACTTCGTTTGTGGGCTTTGAGCATGACAGTTATTTTTTGTGGTATCATTTTTGTGGCAAATCATGAGAGCAAAAGCACGATCTACATTTCTGCTAGTGTGAGATGTTTTGAGAGTGATAATATATGTACACTTGATATATTAATCTTAAATTTGTTACATTCTATAAACTATTGTAGTGGATGAATAAATTTTTCTAATTACTCGGAATGTTAAAATAGCTTGAATAAATTTATCAACCACTTAGGAGGGGGATGATTAGGTTAATTAAGTTTGATCTAATCTGGTAAACTTCAATCATTATGAGAAGGATTAAGCCGACTAATACNCTACGTTAATCTCTCGGAGTTGGGGAAGTATCAACCCCATCCGTCTGTCTCCTCATCATATGCCGTTAGTTCAATCACGTTGAAGGTGGCATAAATGTTGTAATCTCCCGGTAAGTCAATTTTATTAGCGTTGACATTCGAAAGCTCATATTGATAATATATGTGTACATCTTGTTTTGGCACAATCATAAATGGAACTCTACGTGGATGAGTATCCTCATGAGCCAAACCTCGAGCCATTAAATCTATAATTGGTTTCTTCTACATTTCGTACTTGTCTGAGTGTATCTGATGAAAAAATATGTAAGGAGGAATTCACTCAGGTGAAATTTGTGGTAGGCCAAATCACTCACTATTAACCACTCAGGAGAGACATCTTCTTCTCTGATAGGATATGTATCCCATTGAAGAATTTTCTTCCCCATCAAGCTCCCAAGATAAATTTTAACGTTGGGGTTCATCCCTCCTATATGGACATTTGATGATGGGTACAATGCTCAACTGAATATAACATCTAAATAACTCTATGTAATCTTCTAGTCATGGCACAAAAAGACCCCATTTTCGACGTTCTGGACCTCCCTTAGTAGGAGAAACTCAGAAATTATTCTATAGAATTGAATGGTTTTAATTTTTTTATATGGGGTTGTCACATCTCTGATGTCTGTTCCTCGAACTCAAAACTGACTTGGACACTCACCGTGAAGTTGGTTAGAGTCTCTCCCATTCGCTTAGCCGGAAATATATGCATATTTTTCCCCTAACTGGATGCTTGCCCTCCTTTGTTTCCTCATCGTGTGTCTACTATGTCATTACCCAATTTTTCAAGAACGCTTCGCTCTATGAAATATATCAACCCCCCCCCCCC
>JXCR01138352.1:34547-47473 GCA_002079205.1 Phalaenopsis hybrid cultivar | reverse complement strand
CCCCCCCCGGATTGTCCAGTCTGATTCAACATGCCTAAATTTGTGGCACTTGTAACACTTCCTAGCTGTGACAGATTTAGGGATAAAGATTGGTTCTACCTGTTCTCCACTCTAAATTAGTTTTTCTTCTGATGGGGTCTTCTTGAGTGTTCTCTTGAGTGTACTTTGACTATAAGATGCTTAAGTTGAACTCTTCCTATAAAATTGGTGGTTGCCCTGTGATGTGGTCTCTTCAGTTCTGAAGCTAGGGTCTGAACATTCTGTTTGTAGTAATCTGGTATGAACTGGTGCAGTATCTCCAACTTCATTTTCAGATCTCTTGTTCTCCCCTTTGATCATCCATATCATGGTTAAGGGTAATCTCCCAATGTGTTTCGTCCTCAATGTCTGCAAGCCTCCATTGAAGTCGTCGGATCTCTCGTTGTATGTTTTCATAGATAAGTTGAGGCATGTAAATCCTTAGTGACATGGTTAGGGTTTAGAGTTGTGAGGTAAAAGTTGGTGGAAAAAAAAATGATTTAGGGTTGCTGATTTTGTAAGTCAGTAAGAGAAATTTAGGATTAAGTCAAAGTTTGGCTATGATTTGGAAATAGGAAAGCAAATTTTTTGTGGAGGGGTAAGGCGGAGGCTAGGAAACCCTAGGATGAGACTAGAATTAGGCTAGCTCTGATACTAAATGATACATAGTTAACAGAAAGACAAATATTTTTATTTGAAGCAACTAAGTGGCTACAATCAACACATTCAAAAGGAAAAATATTACATGATGTTCGAAAATCAGAAGTAGAAATAAACACAAATAATCAAATTAGGGTGGGATCTCGAGGTAGCGGTGGTGATCGACAAGTGGTTGGCCCTTCGACGAGGTAGCAAGGAGTGGTTGAAGGCTGGAAGGCGTGGCTACAACTAAGGTTGCTGACGGCGGTAGCGAAGAGGAGTTGTGGCAAGGGAAACAATTTAGAAGGAGAGAAATGAATGGTTGGGTGGCTGGAATAGCATAAAATAATTGGGAAAGGTTGTTTTTGTGCGATTGCAATGAGGGGGAATGTTAGCGAAAGCGACGGGGGATTTGGGGAATTGCAGGACAACAAGAGGACGACTATCCAGGGTGGCAACAATGAGGACAGGTGGTTGTATTGAAGAAACTGCAAGGAAAACAATATGGTACGGTTGTTTGGGGGCAGCTGCAGTCATGGAGGGTGGTCAAGAGCAACGTGGGATGTGGAAAGTGATAGAGAAGATAAACCACACATCGGGAGATACACCCGAAGCACCACCCAAGCCCTCGGATATAGCTCTCGAAGTGATATACTTTTGAAGGAAATGACTTAAAAAAGAATGAAGGATAATAGAAACAAAAGCATACGAAAGGAAAATGAGATTATTTCGGGCTTCCCGCGATATATATTTTCGGGATACTGTAGCAACTACAGTACCGCGTCCACAGTAAGCTCCCGCATCAATTCCTTTAAAGGTTGTTTGGCTGCAAGTAGGATTTAGTAAATTTTATAAACCCGGATTTGTTAAATCTAGAGGTATTTAAATCTTGAAACTATTTGGTATGACTTATTTTGATGTTGATTAAATCTGATTGTCAACTCATTTTATGATTTAAGTCCGTTGGTTGAAATATGTTAATGATATAATTATTAAGTGTAATTAAATTTAATTTAAATTTTTTATCCTCATTATGTTAATAACTAATTATTTATTTACTAAACTAACTAATAATTAGTAAAAAATTATTAAACTAATTATTTATCAAGCAGTAGTCTTATTTATTCAATAATCATTTATGAGATCAACTAATAATTAAATTTAATTTTATAAAATTAATTAAGTTTTAATCTGTAATTTGATTTTCATTAATTCATCATACCATAGTTACACATAAATTTATATAATTATAATTAACGTAATAATATATTTATTGATTACTAATTATTATTAAATTATTTAAATTAACTCAAAATAAAATTATATTAAATCCCAAAATCTATCTCATTACCTTTTTGCTGCTCGCAAACATTGCCTACCTCGCTTCAATGACTCCCGGTCTCGTCCGAAGCTATCTTCTACCTTTACCTTCTTCTTTTGTGCCGAAAACACTTGCAGTACAATCATGACTAAAGCTAGCTGGGAAGGCATTGACGGGATCTTGAATACTCAAATTTCCAAAACTCCCATATATCTCCCCTTTGCACTCCTGCTCTTACTTGACTAACCCTTATCTTACTCTTCATCCTACCACACTTTGCGTGCTTCAGCTCCTCTACATCCCGTAAAGCCACTTTCCAATGGGGTCTACTAAATCCTAGATTTAAGTCAAAACAAAGAGGAAACAAGATTTAAAATTTTTTGGGATTTGAACTTGTCATTTTTGCTCTTTGGTAGGATTCAAGATAAATCATGCTCAAATCCTGCTATCAAACAGCCCGGTAAGCATTTTGTCTCAGCTTGATATTGGATCGAAGAACTTTAGAGGTAATCTTTTGCCATGATCATTTCACCTTATGATCAGAGTCCACATGCAGGTATTGAAGTTTAAACTGGGTAGGTCCGCTCAGGTCAAAAGATATACTATTATTGCTATTTTAAAGCACAAATTATTACACTTATTTTCAACTACTTTTAACGTGGGTACTTGAAGAGATTTCTTTTCTTTAACATGCTTCAATTTAATTGGAAGCTATGAATAGTTTTTAACTGCTTTGCCGGATTCTGCTAAACTACAAAGTATCAAATGATTTTTTATAATGACACTGAAGTGAATCCTTCCACATTATATCAAAATTTCGATTTTATACTTTATTGATGTGATGAAATAAAATAACACCAGTTTAATGCATCCAGTTTTGTTTGAAGTCAAGGCTTGAGTTTCATTTTTAATGTTTGTCATCAAGTTCTTTTCGGAAACATGATTGAATGTTTACGTACATCTTTCTTTATGTATTATAATATATTTTTACTAAATTATCCTTTAGAGGTCCTTCTGTCCTTTTTGAAAATAACATCTATGGCCATTCTTGCTTCAACAGGTTTTATAGTTTTTACTGTATTGGGTTTTTTTCAGGAAAAAAAGCTTTCTGAAGATAATGTCAAGGACTTGTCTAGCGATTTGCAGGTGAGTACAGATTTTAGTATCTTTCCATTTTAAATATCTTAACAACTTTTCTTTTAGATAGGGCTTGAGGACTGTATCATCTATGATGCTTCCTTAAAACATAGTGCTAATGGAGTTTACTGTATCTTTGGTTCCTTATGCAGAAGTTGACAGATGGATACATGAAGAAACTTGATTCCTTACTCAAACAGAAGGAGAAGGTACATTCGTTATGTTTGTTTCTACAACTTGTGCTATTACGGCCATTTAACTGTGATAACTACAATAGCATCTCATAGGCCCATATAACTAAGACATGAAGCTCGTGTGCTTATTAGATTTTTGATAGGATGGGAGGTTATGTATACAGTGCGTTGCTTAAAAGGCCATTGAGACGTGTGCCTTCAGGTGCTTGTCAGACTGAAAAGTGCAAAAAATTTCTGATGACTCGAGTCTTATTAAGGCTTGATTATGCCTTTTTTTTGTCTGGGAATTATGCCTTGATGCATTTGAGACAACCCCTCAATTAGGTTTTGTGTGTGATTGAAAAATTCAAAAAAAATAATTTAAGTATGATTGCTGGACTGTATTATTAATTTGTTATTTTAATTGAATTATATTGGCTTTAATGTTGAATGGCACAGGTAATAAAAAAAGGTGTAATGATTGAAAAAGATTTTGGAAATACAATGAGATGGAATCGAATGGTAATAAAATTATTATATATGACGATTCTTAGGAATATGATGAAACTTTAAAGTGGGGATTAGGTCCACGTGACTTTTTAATCAAGGCGGTGAATTTAAATTTTAAGTGAATGTTTATCTTAAATATTATTTTAAACTTTCATTTATATCAACTTACTTTGTGGTTTATGTTTTTATGAAAATAAACTAAATGAATAGATCGATGATTTATGTCACATTTATAAATTATTTTTAAGTTTATGTTTTTTTTTTTAATTTTATTTTGGGGTTTATGCCTTGTTTCACTAAGACAGTATCTCAATTCTTGTTCTTGAAATTTTAACATTAATACATTGTAAAGCTGTCAAATGGCCATGCATCTGTAAAATTTGTCTCATGTACAGTCTTGCTTTGATGAGGTTATAAGTTAATTTCATTGAACCCTTCGAGTAAAAGACACAATGTGGACAGTTTTTCGGAGCCTTATTTGTTAGATATACAAATGTTAATCTTATCTTTTCTTAATGTTGTTGGATTGCTGTTGATTAGTAAATGAGTGTAATAACTAAATTCTTATGTGGTTGTTCTTATGCCTCATGTAGAAGCTTTTCAGCAGCCCTATATATTATTTTGCTCTTTAAATACTGCTTAAGAAACCTTATATTGATTCCTAGTTTCCATTAGGTTTTAATACTTGTTTCATTGAATGGACACAACACTTTAAATTCCGAAACATTGGTAAAATATGCGGACAACTGCTCTAGATAATATAGACGGGTAACAACCCCCAAAGATGTGGCATTTGGCAAATATTCTAAGATCAGATACTTGGAAAGTTGATTATTCCAATGTGTATGCAATAACTAAGAAATAATATTAAGTACACAGAAGCATTCATATCAAAGATAACAAGAAAGTGCAACCAATAAACAAGTATTGAAACATAAGGAACATGCAGCTTCTGAAGGGGCCGGGTGATAGTGAGAGAGGGACACTGGGTAAGAGAGTAGGATAGGAATATTGTTAGGTTTTGGAATTTAATAGTTAGAGTGGCATATGCTTGTGCAATCAGTGTTTCACTCAATGATATATCAATTTCCAATTGTGTCAAAAATGTGCCGAAGTTTTTCGTATGGATAAAATATAATACGCCTAAGTTATCCATGCATAGTAATTTGTACATGAGACAATGATGATGAATCTCTTGAGATTACTTATAGTTCATGTAAGTAGTGCACCTTGTAAAGGGTTCATGCTTATGTTTATGTTCTTGGTCAGCAAACTTGCTTAAATTTTCTGTTTAATTTGGAACTATATTGATGTTGTTGTCAAGACTTTTTATTAAGGATTTTCTTCATGAGAGGGAGGCGCGCGAGGCGCAAATGTATCAACACTTCCTTCCCGAAGAAGCAACTTATCCTCAAAGGTGGAAGGATGGGAACTACTTTCGAATACCCTCGTAAAGCTCTCATATTGCTTCATAACTCGGCAGATCCTTCCACTTAATTAGTACCTTCATTTCTCCTGCCACTCCTCAGCGCACCCCTTCGACGGCAACAGTTCTAGAATCGCCTCCATATCCTCTGTCAACATCGGAGGCAGTGAAGGCGATTGTGGATGATCTCCGCCTCAACTATGAAACATGAATGATTAGATGTAGTGCTAACGATAGTGCTAACTTCGGACAGTAGACCGCTGCCCCAATGCGTGTCGTAATCTCATAAGGTATAAAGTATTATGGAGAAAGTTTCTCACTCTTTTTGGCTAATGTCTTCTGTCAATGGGCTCTCAACTTCAAGTAAACCATGTCCCTGGTTTGATCTACACCTCTCTTGTATGTCCATTAACCTTCCTCTTCATGATTTGTTGAGCTCTCAGTAGGTTCCCCTTAACCTCTATCAATATTTTATGCCTATCTTTCATGTACTGGACAACAGTGGATACTAGTGTAATACTATGCCCATAATGTATTAGGTGAGGTGGATTCCATTCATACAAAATCATGAAGGGAGTGATATATATCGCGGTGTGATATAAAATATTATACCAATATTCTGCCCATGCAATCCATCTGGCCCATAACTTCGATGTATCCGATACAAAACAACGCAGATATGTGTTCACACTTCTGTTGACCACCTCTGTCTGACCATCGGTCATTGGATAATATGTTGTGCTCCTCTTGAGGATTATTCCTTGTAGCATGAACAACTACTTCTAGAATTGGCTGAGGAACACCTTGTTCATATCTGATATAATAGAATCTGACATTCCATGCAAAAAGACCACTTGCTGTATGAACACCATCACAATTGAGACGTAATGTAGGTGCGTCATAATGGGATGAAATGTGCATAATTGCTCAGGTGATCCACCACCACCATAATCGCCATAACCCTCTCTTATCATGGTAACACCTCTATAACTTTGTCACTTGTTCTCAAACCTTCTCTGGTAAAGCTAGGGGCTGTAACAACCCTCTTGGCACCATGGTTAAGTATATCACTCCACCTTGTCTTCTACGTCTTCGTGCATCCCCTCACAACTGTCAATGGATGATTGTAGGTTTTTTGTACCTCGAAATGTCCCCCAATTGCACAGTCGTAAAACTCAATAATTTAGGAATGTACTATGATGCCTTTGACAACATGAACCGCCCTTGGTAGAATAGGTGCTCCCCCTCAATGCATAGCCTGGATAATTGTTCGGATCCTGTAGCAACTTCTCTTGTATTTTCCTCAACCCTTCGTCTTGTTTGCTTTCCCGTCTCATTGCTTCCCTATCTAGGACCAAGGGTACCGATAAGACTGTCAGATGGGGTTCCTCCACTTTCTCGATAGCGCTCGATGGCTTTATTCTTCAATTCTGGTCGGCATTGAATCTCGAAATTATATCACAATAACTTGGATAGCAACCTCTGATGTTCTTCAGTCACCGTCCTCTGCTCCAACAGATATTTCAAGCTCCTCTGATCCGTCCTGAAATGAAAGTGTAGTTTTAGAAGGTAGGATCGTCACTTTTGAATGGCCAAGACAGTAGCCATCAACTCCTGCTTGTACACTGACTTGAGCCTTGCCCTAGCTGTGAGCATCTGGTTGAAGTAAGCAATTGACAATGGGTCATGCGTGAGTATTGCTCCCAATATGTACCCTAATGCATCTGTTTCTTTCACAAATGGTCTACTGAAATCTAGAAGTTCTAATAAAGTCATGGCTCGCTTTAGATGTTCGAAGGCTTGTGTTGCCGCTTCCCCCCACTTGAAGTTATCTTTCTTCAGTTGCTCCGTCAGTGGTCATGCTATCGTTTCGTACCCCTTCACAAATTAGACATAAGAATCCTCTCAACTCCTTCAAGCTATTGGGTAAAGGCCAGTCCATCATAGCCTTGATTTTGGATAGTTCTGCTGTATTCTTTCCCTTGTCATGCCCTAAATACTCCATCTGTAGCTGTGCAAAAGAACATTTCTTCAAATTGACATACAACTGGTGCCCTTTCAACTTTTTCAGGACCGCCTTCAGGTGCTACACATGTTCTATCTTTATACGACTGTAGATCAGAATGTCATCCAAGAAGTCCATGACGAATTTTCTGAGGTAAGGCTGAAAAATCCTATTCATAAGGGGCTGAAATATGGTCGGTGCATTGTTGAGATCAAACGACATCACCAAGAACTCGCAATGTCCTTCATGTATCCTGAACACTTTCTTGTACACATCACTAGATTCATCCCAATCTAGTAGTATTTCGACTTAAGATCGATTTTCAAGAAGATGACTGCCTCATAAAGCTCATCTATCAACTCTTCAATCACATGAATATGAAACTTATTCAACATCATCTCCTAGTTCAAAGCCAGTAACTCATGCAAAACCTCTAACTACCATCTTATTTCTTTACCAACAAGATTGGATCGGAGAAGGGGCTTACACTAGGTCTGATAATCCCGACCTCAAGTATCTCTTGGATCAACTTCTCTATCTCATCCTTCTGAGTTTGAGGATACCGAGATGGTCTGACACTGATAGGGGGGACACCCTCCTTTAGTGTAATAGTGTGCTCGTGCTCCCTTGAAGGTGGTAGCACGCTTTGCTGCTGAAAGATGTCCATAAACTGCTATAGGAGTTGTTGGACCTCTTCGGGAAACTCTGTCAATTTGTGATCTTTGACTTCCTCAATGCTCTGCAACTCCACCAAGTAGTTTATCCCTGCTCCACATATCAACTTGACCGTAGTTTGGAGTGAGGTCATGGTTTTGCATAAGCTAGCATCTCCTCTCAGCATCACTTTCCTACCCAACACCTGGAACTTCATTGTTATGGATTTCCAGTCCACCTTCATCTTGTCAAGCGTCTGCAGCCGCTTCATTCCCAGAATTACATTTGTGTTGCCCTAGTTAAAGAGAAAGAAGTCTACCAATTGTAGGCCACGTAGTATTAGAACCAACCCATTGCAAATTCCCTGACTTCTCTCCATTATGACACCGAAGCTCCTTGTAGCTACCAGCTCCAACCCTAACTTATTCACGACTTGATCTGAGATAAAGTAATGTGTGGCCCCACTATTCACTAGCACCACAATCAGTAGTTCTCCAATCCGTCATCTCACTTTGATAGTGTGATTTAGAGTAAATTCTACCACTAAATTGAGGGACACCTTTGTTACATCTAAGTGTAGATACTCCTCCACCGCATCTTCCTTCGATTTTTTCATCATCTGGCTCCTCCTGAATTAAAAGCATCTGAAGGGAGTGTTTCTTGCAACGGTAACCTAGGGCATACTTCTCGTCAAATTGGTAACATAATTCTTTTGCTCTTTTACTACACTTCTGCATCGGTGAGGCGCTTTAAATTGTCCTTAGGACGGGTCTTTGTATTCTTCTCTTTTGGCATTTCTTTATGAAATGACACTGTATGGGTTCTCGGTGTCATGACCATTGAGGAATTCTTGTAAAATCCTCATATTTTACTGTCTTTGCTGGTTTTCTTCACTTGTTTCTTGTCTTATATTATCTGAGCGAGCTCTATCATTTCTCTCAATCCACTCGGTCTCAATGGTCGGATGGCCGCTCGAATGTCGGGCTTCAGGCCCTTTCAAGAAGTTTCCTTCCAGTTTTGCTGCAGAAATTCCCTTCAACCGCCTTGACAAGAGCTCAAACCTCTCCCTATATTCCGTATCTCGCCCCTCCTAAGTCATAGCATATAATTACTCGTGTAGCTCTCTTTCCCGGATGGCTTGGAAACGCTTTAACAAGCAATCCGTAAACTTCTCCCACAAATGTATCAGATACTTTTGCCTTCATACACTGGAACCATGCCAGAGCCTTTCCCTCCAAACATAATCCCGCCACCATGAGCTTCCCTTCCTCACTTAACCCATTGATTATAAAATATCGCTTCACTCGATACAGCCACCCATGTGCATCTTCTCTTTTGAAGATCGGCATCTTCAGTTTTCTGACTCTTGCATCTCCACCCCAACTTCCTTTTCCTTTGGTGTTTGACCCCATAGTCTAGGGTGAAACTCCCTATTTCGATCATAGACATACCCAACTTCTGATTCCCTTTTTCCACCTTTGTGTTTTCCATCCCTCCTATTTTGGCCCAAACACCTCCTTTGTAAGTTTCCACTCCCCCTTCTCTCGGAGTCATAGGACAATGCTCTTGCTGGTAGATGATGTCCTCTTTGTTGTTCTCTTGTTCGATCTTCATTTCCTTTTGATTTGGCTAAGGCTTCCCTAAACAACTCTTGGTTTGGTTTTGTAATTTTAGCGGCCGACAGGGCCTTGGATTTCATCTCCATGTGCCTCTTCATCATCTCTAGCATTTCCCCCATGCAATCGAATCCGTCCTCCATTTGGCTCTATATGGAAGAAAAATTGTTCTCTATGGTGACAGATCATTCTTCTATTCCTAATCTGATTTGCCCTACTTCTTCTTACAACACATCCACTTTTTTGCTACTATCCCTCCAAGATCTCATGCTGATACTAATTTAATACGATCAAAAACCAAAAACAATGAACAATCATTGAAAAAATTACAATAGATAGTTAGAAAAACTTTACTCTTACAAAAGACCAAAGAAAACAAGCAATATACAACGATTATTTACTATTCGAGAGGTATATCTTTTCTCCACGAACCCTAGATGTCGCTAGGAACACCACGAAAAGAGAAGGAAAATTGCAGTCAAAACAAAACATAAGACAAACCCTAGCCCTTCGCCCTCCTAAATACTCTCAAAATCCCTTTCAAACTTTCCTCCCAAAATCCCCCTTGATTTCCTTCCTCCTATACATGATTAGCGGTTACGTGGCACTCCCCGGGTTCTGGACTCACCCTCAAAATTTTCTGAAAAATCCTCCCCTTTAGGCTGAGCTGGCTAGCTTGGCCAGGTCGCCAATGGGTCTGACCTGGTATGGTCTGTTCAAACTGGTTCTTCTGCAGGAATGAGAGTCGCCGCTGTTCTTTCGTGAGAGGGAGGCACATAAGGCGCAAGCGTATCAAATTCATAAATCAAGAGACTGTGGATTGGAAAACATATGAGCTTCAGTCCCACTCATAATATATGATGTCATTGTATGGCAAATCACTTCGTTTGTGGGCTTTGAGCATGACGGTTATTTTTTATGGTATCATTTTTGTGGCAAATCATGAGAGCAAAAGCACGATCCACATTTCTACTAGTGTGAGATGTTTTGAGAGTGATAATATATGTACACTTGATAGATTAATCTTAAATTTGTTACATTCTATAAACTATTGTAGTGGATGAATAAATTTTTCTAATTACTTGAATGTTAAAATAGCTTGAATAAATTTATCAACATCTTAGGAGGGGGATGATTAGGTTAATTAAGTTTAATCTAATCTGGTAAACTTCAATCATTATGAGAAGGATTAAGCCGACTAATACTCACTACCTTGCCCTATAAGAAAAACATGTGTGTAATGATGAATTTGATTTTGAAAGGAAAACATTACGGAGTTTCAAATAATTACACATTCTAAAATAGTTACACGTTTCTCAAAAGTTAAATTTTTGTTTTAGCCATCACAAAATATTATTTGATATTTAGCTATACGTTTATCGTATTTGTTGAGCACATATGAGCAAATTTTAATTCATTTATATTCCGACTGTATGCGCAAGTGTCTAGCGCTTTAGCCGAAGCACACGCATGCATTCATTATTTGATGATATGCACGCCTCTTTGTATGCTTGCATAATGTATTTTCATAATTTTAAATCTATTTGCATGTCATATTTATACGTTTTAAAAGCATTTTGAAATAAAATCATCCATGGATGCGTCCCCACATGGCTTGAAAATATATAAATTTAATTATTTGTACCATTGTATTATTATTTATGCTAGCTTTTATTTTATTTTGTAATTTTTAAAAGACAACTTCTATCCTTTTGCATGTTTCTATTGTGGATCCGGTAGCTTGCTTGTCTAGCATTTTAGGTTCTATTTATTTCAGCGTTTAAAGTGTCATTAATTTGCTTGCATTTAATCCATGATTTCATTGATTTTTGGATGTTCATGAGAGTTTTAGGGATCAAGGAGAAGTCTTCTTTGTTCCTTGTGCATAAGCTATCAAGTCTCCTGTCGATCATATTCTCATTCCATTTGTGTTTTTGTGTGTTGTTCCAATGTAAGAATTGGCACGGTCCATTGTTCATCAAAATGTTCTATTTGTGCTCGTAAGTGAGCCTTTGAGTCTTTTGTTGTGTACTTTTAATTCTTCTTTAGGTCCTTTGATGTGAAGTCAATGACATTTGAAAATTTTTTTTTCTGACTGCCTAGTTTTTTTCTCGCACCACACCACATGGTGTGTATATGGGTCATTTATTGTTAAATCAACGCAATTTTTTTGGCATGGTTATGAATGAAGTGTACATATCTCATCACACCGATAGAGGTGCGTATGGGGGCCTTTGCGTCCACGAAAAATTTTCAAATACACGATTTCACCATCACTATAAGAACGGAGTTCTCCGAGACTTACTTTTGTGGGTTTGGTGAATTTGGTTTTGCATTTATTCCTCGCGTGTGAGGCAATGAGACGCGAAAGAGACTATTTTGTGGCAACAATATGCTTAAAGTTTTTGGGTATGACGTTCATTCTTTAAAATTGAACTTTAAAATTGAACATGATGGGATACTTGCCTTGAATTGCTGCATTGAATGTTGAATTTGTTATTTGGGTATGATAAGTGCTCGAAGCTGGTACTCAACTATTCGTCCCCTCGTTTCTAATCAATGTGCTGCACATTCGACGACTGTCAAATGTTGAATTGTTGTATTGAAACATTGATTTAATTTCAAGAGTTTTTGAGGCCAGAAGGCCAATTCTCCATTCCCCACTTTCGCAATTTCTTCAACATATTTTGCTGAAACTTTTCTAACAATTTTGAGCAATTCAGTTATATTCATAACTCCCAGATTCTCAGCTTGTCATAATCCATTACTTGAAATTAATATCTCCCTGGAATTTGTTTTCTTTCTTTATTATTTCTATTCAATCAATCCTTTTTTGTATTGTTTCTTTTCCCACTTTTCAGGAACTGCTGACAGTATAGCTCCTTGAGGCAATTGTAAGTAAGCAGTCCTCTTTTTCCATGTAATTTTTAATTTTATAGACTGGAGAATGAAATTTATGTAAATTTGTTAAATTGTTGGGATTTTGTTATTAATATACATACAAATATAAGCTTCATTTTGCTACCATTTCTCATGGAAACATTGACATATGGTTCATGAAATCATATATAGATGATTTACGGACGTATCACCAATTCTTATGTCTTTACATAGCTAACTCCTAAACTTTAATTTTTACATACATACCCCTTACTTTTATGCATGCAAAGGCAAAGTTTTGATGTGATGATTGAGGAAAAAATATTACATCAGTACTACGCACGTAGAGTAATGTGCGTACCCAATGAAATCACGTCACGACACCCCGTGAGACAGAGAAAAAAAACGGCGGGTAAACACGGGGAATATTCCCTCCTGTGTTATTTATGTGTTATTGTGTGTTATTCATGTGTTATTGTCTCCTGGGAATATTCCTTGTGTTATAATAACACAATAACACATCAATAACACATCAATAACACATGAA
>JXCR01138352.1:0-23158 GCA_002079205.1 Phalaenopsis hybrid cultivar | reverse complement strand
AAAAATATAATTTAACCCAAGTTATTCAAATCAATTTTTTCTTTTTAATGATTTTAGGATGTGTGCAGCATATATAAATTATTTAAAATTATATAATATTTTTATAAAATGTATTTAATGTTTTTTAGATAAATTCTTAATAACAAAATCGATAAATTGACGTGATAATGTTGAGGTAGAGCTTCATGAAAGACGACACTGTTCTTTTTGAAACCAAAAGACATCTTTCAAGCATATATTTATGACATCAAGTTGTTATAAGTGTAAATATCAAATTTGAGGCGTTGCATATGTAAATATACATAAGAATTATTATAAGCTATATACATGCCAAGGATGGTTTTCCTTCTCAATCTTTCATTTCTTTCTAAGATACTTTAAAATATCTTGCATTACTAAGTATAAACTCAAGCTCTTCAATCGACACATTGGCATCATCGAAAACCTCTTTAAGTTCGTCATATTTTGCTTCATTCATAGAAGAAACTAATAACTTAGAAGATGATAATCTTCAATAGATTTCTGATATCGACCACACATTATCTAATGAAGAGATTGAATTTATAGAGAACAGTCAACTTAATGTTATGAGATGTTTCATGTTTCTAAGAATGAGAAGAGATTGGGCAGGAAGAAAATATTTTTAGTAGGTATGTAATTTGAATTGATAAATATATAAGTTAATTCTACATTGCATTTAATAGATAAAATGTTAACAAAATGGTACAATCATTTGTGTATATTAATCAAAACAAGTTTTTGAGAAAAAAGGCACAACTATGTGAAATGAATATATATATATACCTGTGTGTGTGTGCACGCGCGCCCCGCAAGCCATGACATGGTGGTGGGGTCACTGTAAGTCCTCTCAGGTCAATGGTTCAATCTCACTGCGGCGCGGGGGCTCTAGAATTTTAGGCACATGACGCAAACTCTTGTCATGGGGGCCAAAAAAAATGTATGGGAAATTGATATTTAGGTCTCTGCCAAATACCGATTTCCTTTTTAGAATATATATATAATGATGTGATGCATTGCATAATGTGATCATTAATATTAGAATAGTTAATATTAAATTTATACAATGTATATTACTCAAAGTTAACAATAATAACAAGTTAGATCATGTGACAATTAGCTATAAAGATATTTGAGTTGAAATTAATTTGAAAATATTGAAGTGCATGCATATTTAGCTTTGAACTATGATTTCTCTTATCTTTAGTCATTTTTTCTTTTCTATCATGTGATTTAATTCATTCATATTTCATGATAATCAACAAGTCGTCCATGCCAACAACTCCACAAATTTAGTTGGGGAGAAACAAAGAATAGAAGCTCAAATTGAGAAGGATAAAGGACAACTCAAACATGAAGACAAGTCCACAATTCAAGAAGAAATGGCAAGGAAACAACACATAATTTGAACTATTATTCTTTTATTAAATCATTATTAACTAATTAAATAATTACTCTTATTAATCTAATCCTACAACAACTAAACCTCATAATATCATATGATTAATTTCATCCAAAGTTATATGTCCAAATTATCATAAAATAAACACCTTAGCTTCTTTGGATTTTCATCCTTATTGTTAAGATAGACACGTTCATTTGCGTGTATGACTATAGTTCGCAGAGTTATATTAATTCATGGTTCAAAGTCTTTGTAGAAAATTAGTATGTAATTTTGAAAAGTTACATTGCAAATTGCATTCATTCTTGTGTTTATGAGCTTATCCTAAACCTAAAACGGCAGGCATAAAAATATTTCACTGCCATCTGAAGAAATCTACTATAAACTGGAGATTACAAATAAGATTCATTGTTCCCATAGGTGGGACAGAGTTACAAAATTTTCCGAGTAACAAAGTCGGTGTGCGGATGAACGTAAGAAGTAAGCGGCAATCAATGCGGATGGGTGGCAGTCGACGAGTGATGGTAGGTGACGATCGATGACTGGTTGTCTACAACGATGGACAAGTGGTGGTCGGGGATGTTGGCCACTGGTAGTCGACGGCGAGGTGATGCTGGATTTCAACTCTTTCTCTAAGCTTTAGTATTGTTTAGGGTTCGGGCTTCAAGCACCCTCCCCCCTCGTGAGAGGGGTGAGACTCCAATTATAGAAATCCTTGTGTAATTGACGCAGAAATATGAATCATATGAACGTTCTAAAGAGTTTATTTTAATCAAACAACGTTTAATAAACATTTGAGTGTCTTAATAATGTTGAAATTAAGCGATTTTGGACTCCTTGGATTTGTATTGTCAAAACACTCAGATTCGACTAAAAACTTGTCAGATTCGGCATTCATTTGACATTCCAAGTATATTCAAATAACTTCCAAACACGGTTTATCGTCTTGTTCGAGGCTTGATATAGTTTGAATTAGACCAATTTTGACATCACTGGATCCGTCTCATCGAGCCAGTTAGTTTGACTATAAATTTACTCAAATCAAACTTTGATGACTTTTTATCAAAACTTTCACGTTTATTTTTTAAAAAGTTTATCCGTGTCATGGGAATTTGTTGATGACGTATCAGGGACCAAGCTTCCCTTATTTTCATGTCATCCACAATCAAAGTGCATTTTACAGAAGTAATTGAACGTGGAAAAACAAAGCCCACTTAAGCCAGGAATAATTAAGAAAACTTCAAGCAGACGGTACACTAAAGATTTACATGGAAAAATACTATATATATACAACATCATCATGTTCGATATAGATCCAGTTTCTGAGTTCTGAACCAAATTAAACAGAGCTGTTTATGCATGGCTTTAACGCTGGGAAATAGTGCTGGTCTTCTTCCTAGAGTTAAGGGGAGTAGAAAGCTTAGAGTTTGGTCGAAGCAGGAAGAAAATGGAGGTGTTCGTTCTCCTAAAGAGGATTTGGAGATATCATCCAGGCTTGGCAGAATCAGTTTTCCTTCTCGTTTTCTCTTCGGTGCTGCAACCGCTGCTTTCCAGGTGAGACTAGAGGGTCTGTTTGGGACAGCTGCAGCTTATTGAATAATCTGCTGATAAGCTATGTGCGGTGGCTATTACAACTTTTTATTTTCTTAAAAATGTCAGATCGCTGTCAGAAAACTGTCAGTGAAAGCGCTGCTTTGAGCGTTTTTAAAACGTAGTTTACCCAAACGTCACCGCACCAAATAAGCTGGCCCAAACGGGCCCTCTTCCCCTCTCTAAATTAGAATTAGTATAATGATTTAATTAAATACTTTAACCATAGCTAGGAAAATCATGGTGTTATTGTCTCTGAAATAGTTTTGTTCATGCAAATATGTTTTTATGTTTTATATTTGCATGTATGTTTATTTGACATTTCTAAATTGCATGCTGGCTTCAATTTAGGTGGAAGGATCAGCTTTTGGAGGGAGGGGAGAGTGTATATGGACAACTTTCTGCAGAAAATATCCAGGTTTTTGTAAATATTTTTGGTGCAAAATGTAATTATTTATATGTCTAATACCTATACTTTATCTTTTATATTTATACCACCCAAATACTTCATATCACATACAAAAACACTACTTTTCAAGTTTTAAGACGTAAAATACACATTTTCATGCAACTGAAAGATTTTATGTCTATAAAATTTGAAGATTTAGGGTATGTTTGGTGCAACTACAACTGCAGCTTATTGGATAATCTGTTGATAAACTGATTAAAAATAATCTGCTGATAAGCTAAGTGCGATGACTATTACATTTTTTTTTATAGAAAAACCAGACCACAGTCAGAAAGTTCCAACCGCATCTAGATAGGTGCGGTGCGAAAACGTTGTTTTTGGCGTTTTGAAAACGCATAAGCTGCCAAAATGCAGTTTACCAAAACAAGACAGATGTGTTTTCAAAACGCCACAGCACCAAATAAGCTGTCCCAAACGGACCCTTACATAAATATACTATGCAAATAATTTTTTCATGAAATCTTGTAATTATTTTTATTTTCTTCTACTGTTCAGAAAAAATTGCAGATGGGAGCAATGGAGACATTGCATGCGACTCATACCACCGTTACAAGGTATGAGAATACCGGAAAAATATTACATCAGGGCTCCACACGTATACCTACGTGCCGAGTCCAATGAAATTACGCCGTAGATGTGATCGGTCCAGTAAAACAAGGGAATATTCTCCTCGTGTTATTTAGGTGTTATTTTGTATTATTTAGGTGTTATTGTGTTCTGAGAATATTTTCAGTGTTATAATAACACAATAACACATCAATGATATTTGAATAACACACAATAACATCTGAATAGCACACAATAACACCTGAATAATATGAAGGAAATATTCTCTTGTGTTACGAGACCGATCAACTCCACGACGTAATTTCATTGGACTCCGCACGTAGCTCTACGTGCGGAGTCCTGATGTAATATTTTTTCTGAGAATACCGTGCAAAAAATATTGGGAGTTTTTTTTTTATAAATATAGTCACATTTAAGAGAGAATTAAAGTTCCAACTCCCTGTTGTGCTAATTTGCTAATTATTTTCTTGAATATTTTAGGAGGACGTGGGACTCTTAGCTGACCTCGGCTTGGATGCTTATAGATTCTCCATTTCATGGCCAAGAATTTTGCCACGTATAGATATTAACTTTCATCCTAACAAGTTCATAAATGTGACTATTTTGTTAAATATTTTCTCTTTTGTGTTATTTGTACAATATTTTTGTATGATGGGGTTGCAGATGGTCGTGGCAAGGTAAATCCGGAAGGAATTCAGTATTACAAGAATTTGATAGATGAACTCCTTGACAATGGTGACAAAAAAATGAATAAGTTTATGGTTTGATATTTATATGAAAATATTATTATAATTGATACTTTTATATGAATATTTATTTTGTATTTTGTAGGAATAGAGCCTTTTGTGACATTGTTCCATTGGGATTTGCCCCAAGCTCTAGAAGATGAATATGGAGGCTTTTTGAGCAAAAGAGTAGTGTATGATATATATTTTTAAGATATGATGCGTCATTATTTCATAATGTCTATTATATGTTGACATGTATTTGATGTTTATTTGATGTAATATCGATATGTCATATTGGAAAATATTATATAATATATGGGCATTTATAAGGGTTTCTATTTGGGTTACTATGTCTGGCTCAAAACTAATTCGACCTGAATGTTATACATGTTGAAAATCCCAACCCAAACCTGATATGCCTTCAATCGGCTAACCCAAATCAAACCCATATAACCGTCTAACATAACAAATAGTAGTTATTTGGGTTTAAATTGGCTCAATTTCAGATTGAAGAGCCAATTTGAAGTCAATTTAGGCTTGGCGGATCATTTTCGGGTTAGTAGGTCAATCTGAACCCGAACCCAAAAATTAAAGANCAACAAAAACCTTTAACCCCACTATGGAATAGAAAGATTTGTGTATTTAACTTCAATTAAAAGTTGTTACTTTGCTAAAAAATTTCTAGCTAATGTGGTTTCTCCCACTTTTAAGGAAACTTCAGAAAGAATGATTTCTTCTGTTAAGAAGAGCTCTGGCCTAATGCTTTCGATTAAAGTTTAATTTTATGCTTATATATCGAGTATACGGTTGCTAATTACCCTCCCTGTCGCTCTTTTATTGTTGTTGTCCAAAAATTGTAGTCTTAAATATAACTTGGAATTTATATTCTGTAAAATTTTTTTTTCCTATCTAGCCTTACTTACTTAGAAGATTATAAGTTCATCTAAAATGAATTGGAAATTTGTCACATAAAATTAGATTTTTATAATATCAAAATCATACATTTATAAAATCATACATTTTTACAAACTCTCTTTATAAGTGATACTTATTTTTTCTACTTCCTATCTTTTCTCTTAAAAGCTTATGCTTCTCACTTAATGCATAAATCTTACATATATCAAACCTATCACACATACAAGTATTACATGAATTATTAAACATTTAATTGTTATCATGCTAAATTTTAAAAAAAAAAAGTTTATTTATTTTTCATGCAATTTTATTCTCTCAGCAAGTTGATAGTTCTTGGTTATCAATGAGTGTGATTTATTTTGAGAAATTTGTCATAACACTTCATACCAGCCTAAAATGACTTATTATTATTATTTATTTAGGTGAAATTATCTAACATGATTCTATGTTGTTAGAGTAAAGTGGAAATCCTTAAAATGAATAATGAAATCATACTACTTTAATTATTGATAATCTCATTGCTCCTCTTCTTAGTAAGTTGATGTGTTTTAATAACTACCTTTTCCAATATAATATTTGGGCATTTCTTGCTTGAATCTTTCTTAGTCTTAACTCAAACGACTAAATTCACCTACATGATTGTGAAGATATGATTTTTTCTGACATCAGTTGGTTTGATATATTCTTGAGCACCTATCACAGGTTCAATCTTTCATTATCTACTTTTAATCACTCTTAATTATTTCTAATGTCAAATTTTTTTTTGGTCAATTATTGGTTTATCATTAAGAACTTTTGGTTATGTTGCATTGATTTCAAAAAAAAATCATTTATAATGCTTTGATGAATTGTCCTTCACGCTCTAATTATTAATTTAAGAAAATCTAATTAAGGGCAACCCTTAAAATTGTCCTGCGAAGTAATGGAAAGTTTCTATCTCGAACAACTACTTCCTTCAAATAGAAACGAACAAAATAGAGTTTTTTCTGNTCAATGAGTGTGATTTATTTTGAGGAATTTGTCATAACACTTCATACCAGCCTAAAATGACTTATTATTATTTTTTATTTAGGTGAGACTATCTAACATGATTCTATGTTGTTAGAGTAAAGTGGAAATCCTTAAAATGAATAATGAAATCATACTACTTTAATTATTGATAATCTCATTGCTCCTCTTCTTAGTAAGTTGATGTGTTTTAATAACTACCTTTTCCAATATAATATTTGGGCATTTCTTGCTTGAATCTTTCTTAGTTTTAGCTCAAATGACTAAATTCACCTACATGATTGCGAAGATATGATTTTTTCTGACATCAGTTGGTTTGATATATTCTTGAACACCTATCACAAGCTCAATCTTTCATTATCTACTTTTAATTACTCTTAATTATTTCGAATGTCAAATTTTTTTGGTCAATTATTGGTTTATCATTAAGAACTTTTGGTTATGTTGCATTGATTTCAACAAAATCATTTATAATGCTTTGATGAATTGTCCTTCACGCTCTAATTATTAATTTAAGAAAAGCTAATTAAGGGCAACCCTTAAAATTGTCCTGCGAAGTAATGGAAAGTTTCTATCTAGAACAACTACTTCCTTCAAATAGAAACGAACAAAATAGAGTTTTTTCTCTCAAGTTGGAGTGCAATCCAATATTAGATCCTTCCTTATAGAACTGGCCCAACCTAATGCAGAATTATCTTATTCATGCATCTATTTGTGAACTATTGATGATCGTTGATTAAGATAATGATTATATTATTATATACTTCTTTGTATGATGATAAGTTCTTGTCGGAAAAAGATATATGTACAGAAAAGGAAGGAGAAGAAGAGGATAATGATGAATATATTCAATAACGAGTTGGATCCTTCAAATTTCTAAGTGTAGCTAGAATCCAACATATTAATTGATATCATGCATTATGTGAATATATTTTATTACATTAATGTTCCATGCACAAGATTCTCTTCTACATGTTACCTTACAATCAATAAGTAACTTAATTAAAACAACATTAATAAGGTAATCAAACAATAAATTACATTCTTAAGAAAATATAGTGTATTCCACATAATACAAATAATCCATTAATAAAAAATACATTATAATTGCTAACATAAACCAATTATTTAACAATAATTCTAACATAATCTTTGCAAATTTTCATATCACTCAATTTTGGGGCCAAAGGTCATTCCAGGCTTCCTCTCATTGTTCAAAAACCTTTTGAACCAAAGTGCTGAGTTCTTCTTAGTTCTGGTTCTGTCTGGCACTATTAGCTCTCCATTACCATTTTTCTTCAACGTTTTGTCTTTGAAGTCTATGTAATGAAGCCCCAGCCGAGATGTGTAGCCAGAATTCCATTCAAAATTATCCAATAAAGACCATGTAAAATATCCTTTTACATCCGCCTCCAACCTGCAATTATTTATTTGTTTATTCAGCTCAACAATGAACCCACAATTGAGGTACAAAAATAGTGTCAGAGTTTATAGAAGTGCTGGAATAGTTTCCAGACTCATTAAATTAGGGTGTTATGGCATTGCTCATATACCATATAGGGACAGATGCTGGAACGAAGCGGAGCGGAGTGAAGCAGAAGAATCTGTCCAAATCGGGAAGTTACATTATGTAGGTTGGCGGTGCTGAGTCACGTCCCGCTATACGGTACAGGGGTAATTTGGGAATTACACATTGTACTGTAGGGTTTACTCTAGGATTATAAATAGATCTATTTGTAATCCTAGGTCTGTGAGAGCGTTGAATCTCTGATTTCTGTAAACCCTTTCCTGAATAGTGAAAGGAATCGTCGCTCTGCTCCCGAGGATGTAAGCATCTTTGTCGAACCTCGTTAAATCTTTGTGTGTTCTTCTGGATTTGTGTCGATTCTTATTTTTTTTGCTCTAATCCTTCAACATAGGGCTTGAAATAATCCCCATGGAAGACTCTAAGAGCTAGCTCATTTTGAAAAATATTAAGAAACTAATTGGGTACTTCTAAAACAGTCCCACGTAAATAGTCGAGACTATTTTGACACTTTACAATTATATTATTACATTAATTTTATTATATATGCCTAATACTTATCATTAATTCATAATATAAGTAAATCTTACTTCTATGAAAAAAAAATTATTTTATTAAATATGAATTGATTACCTCAATGCTTCAGCAAGCTCATGAAGGTGTAGAGTGAGATATTCAGTCCTGTGAGGATCAATGACAGCCTCAGAGACTGGTAAGTCCTCATCTTTCTCCATTACTCCTATCAAGTTTTAAAAAACATCTAGTCAAAAATAATATTTATGTAAATTAATAATAGAGAAACTTTTCATAAGCACCCCACAATTCTTATATATTTACACGCACACGCATGTACACAAACATGCAAATTTGCATCAGGTGTCCAATAACAGGGGGCCAATTGGCAATTTGGGCCCACTGACATACACGATTCGGGTCCGGATTGCCACGTGATGCAAATTATCATGCATCAGGTGTTCTGATACAATAACTTCTTAAAAGACTTGCGGTATATTTTTAAATGCATGTAAATATGAAGGTTAGGTGTGCGTTAGATATATAAATACAAAAGACTTGTGGTATATTTGCAAATGCATTATTTATTATACTAACTAACCATTTTCAGTGATGTAAATTTCAGGATTGTTGTATCTTTCCTTTATGTACAGAAGAAGTTCTCTGAGCCCTCTGGGATACACATTGATCCAACTTCCAGGCTGCAAGTTAATAATAAAATAAATTACTATAAATTCTATTTAAATTTCTTAAATCTATTATAACAATTACTTTGGAGAAACGTTAATATTAATAAGAAGAAAAATTATTGCTTCAGAACTCTGCACGTAGAGTTACGTGTGAAGTCCAAAGAAATCACGCCACGTGGAGGTACAGTAAAAAAAAATCGGCCCAGTGAAACAGAAGAATATTCCCTTTGTGTTATTCTGTGTTATTCATGTGTTCTTGTATATTATTCAGATGTTATTGTATTTTAGGAATATTCCCGGTGTTTTAATAACACAATAACACCTGAATAACATGGGAGGAATATTCCCTTGCGTAACCAGACAGATTTTATTTTTTTTCCTGTCACCGCCACATTGTGCGATTTCATTGGACTCTGCATGTAACTCTACGTGCGGAGTCCTGATGCAATATTTTCTCTAATAAGAATTGAAGACAAAATATAAATTGCAATTTTAGCAGTATATTTTACCTCTGCATGCTCAATTGGGACGCCATTTATTTCAGCTGCAATAATTTGGAGAATGTGGAAAGATATCAGAGGGCATATTACTTCAGNTGCAATCCAATATTAGATCCTTCCTTATAGAACTGGCCCAACCTAATGCAGAATTATCTTATTCATGCATCTTTTGTGAAACTATTGATGATCGTTGATTAAGATAATGATTATATTATTATATACTTCTCTATATGATGATAAGTTCTTGTCGGAAAAAGATATATGTACAGAAGAGGAAGGAGAAGAAGATGATAATGATGAATATATTTAATAATGAGTTGGATCCTTCAAATTTATAAGTGTAGCTAGAATCCAACATATTAATTGATATCATGCATTATGTGAATATATTTTATTACATTAATGTTCCATGCACAAGGTTCTCTTCTACATGTTACCTTACAATCAATAAGTAACTTAATTAAAACAACATTAATAAGTTAATCAAACAATAAATCACATTATTAAGAAAATATAGTGTATTCCACATAATACAAATAATTCATTAACAAAAAATACATTATAATTGCAAACATAAACCAATTATTTAACAATAATTCTAACATAATCTAAATTTCNAGATTTACGAGGTTCGACAAAGATGCATGCATCCTCGGGAGCAGAGCAGCGATTTCCTTTTCAATATTCAGAGAAGAGTACAGAATACAAGATTCATAATCTCGGAGTCTCAGAGACTCTCTTAGGATTACAAACATGACATATATATAACCCTACAATACAATATGTAATTACTTAAATTATCTATGTACCAAACCGTGAGGTGTTACCCCCGCACCCCNAGATTTACGAGGTTCGACAAAGATGCATGCATCCTCGGGAGCAGAGCAGCGATTTCCTTTTCAATATTCAGATGAAGAGTACAGAATACAAGATTCAGAATCTCGGAGTCTCAGAGACTCTCTTAGGATTACAAACATGACATATATATAACCCTATAATACAATATGTAATTACTTAAATTATATATGTACCAAACCGCGAGGTGTTACCCCCGCACCCACATCCCACATAATGAAACTCCCCCGATATGACCCATATCTAACAACTTTTTTGTATTCTTTATATAATTATGGAAGATTTACATACATACCCACAAAACTTATGTATTTACATATATAAAAGCCAAAGCTTGATATTTATACAAAATGTGAATGTTTAGGGGTTGGATATGTAAATACATAAGAATCGTGCGGTATGTATGTAAATGTTCGTATTATTTAAATGTTTTACATTTTATGGTAATTAATTGATAGGTTTATGGATCCACTGGTGTATGGAGATTATCCCTTCTCAATGAGGTCATTGGTAGGGGGGAGGCTCCCCAAGTTTAGTGCTGAAGCATCAGAAAAGCTCAAGGGTTCTNAATTAATTGATAGGTTTATGGATCCACTGGTGTATGGAGATTATCCCTTCTCAATGAGGTCATTGGTAGGGGAGAGGCTCCCCAAGTTTAGTGCTGAAGCATCAGAAAAGCTCAAGGGTTCANAAAGATACAACAATCCTGAAATTTACATCACTGAAAATGGTTAGTTAATATAATAAATATTGCATTTACAAATATACCACAAGTCTTTCAAGAAGTGAAATCATATTTATGAAAAATTATTATATCAGAACACCTGATGCAAATTTGCATCATGTTGCAACCCGGGTCCCAATCGTGTATGTCAGTGGGCTCAAATTGCCACATGACCTCCTGTTATTGGACACCTGATACAAATTTGCATGCGTGTGCATGTAAATATATAAGAATTATGGGGTGCTTATGTAAATTTTCTCTATTATTAATTTACATAAATATTATTTTGACTAGATGTTTTTTAAAACTTGATAGGAGTAATGGAGAAAGACGAGGACTTACCAGTCTCTGAGGCTGTCATTGATCCTCACAGGACTGAATATCTCACTCTACACCTTCATGAGCTTGCTGAAGCATTGAGGTAATCAATTCATATTTAATAAAATAATTTTTTTTTATAGAAGTAAGATTTACTTATATTATGAATTAATGATAAGTATTAGGCATATATAATAAAATTAATATAATAATATAATAGTAAAGTGTCAAAATATTCCCGACTATTTACGTGGGACCGTTTTAGAAGTATCCAATTAGTTTCTTAACTATTTTCAAAATGAGCTAGCTCTTAGAGTCTTCCTTGGGGATTATTTCAAGCCCTATGTTGAAGGATTAGAGCGAAAAAAAATAAGAATCGACACAAATCCAGAAGAACACACAGAGATTTAACGAGGTTCGACAAAGATGCCTACGTCCTCGGGAGCAGAGCGGCGATTCCTTTCACTATTCAGAAAAGGGTTTACAGAAATCAGGGATTCAACGCTCTCACAGACCTAGGATTACAAATAGATCTATTTATAATCCTATAGTAAACCCTACAGTACAATATGTAATTCCCAAATTACCCCTGTACCGTATAGCGGGGCGTGACTCAGCACCGCCAACCTACATAACGTAACTTCCCGATTTGGACAGATTCTTCTTCTTCACTCCAATGAAATCTGACACTATTTTCTGTCCCTATATGANATTACGCACGGAATCCAGAAGTACTCATATATCGTGTATAATGAGATTGTACACATTGTACAGGAATCTGTATAGCGTGTGCAACCTGATTGTGCACAAAGTCCAGATGCATGCAGACTCCGCACGTAACATTTGATCCATTATTAGGGAGTGTATATTGTTTATATATAATTACATACACACAATTGTTTTGCATGTGCATATTTAACAGTAAAATTTGATATTTATATTTACAACACTTATGAAAAAGTGTATTTCATTGTTAAGAAGTTAGTGGTAAATATGTAAATGTATAAGAATAGTGTGGTATGTATTATTGTTACATTTTTGGTATGTATGTAAATAATTTATTTTATTGAAGTAATATGCCGTCTGATATCTTTCCACATTCTCCAAATTATTGCAGCTGAAAAAAATGGCGTCCCAATTGAGCATGCAGAGGTAAAATATACTGCTAAAATTGCAATTTATATTTTCTCTTCAATTCTTATTAGAGAAAGCATTGCATCAGGGCTTCGCATGTAGAGTTACATGCAGAGTCCAATAAAATCGCACAATGTGGCGGTGACAGAAAATAAAATAAAATTTGTCTGGTTACGCAAGAGAATATTCCTCACGTGTTATTCAGGTGTTACTGTGTTATTAAAACACCAGGAATATTCCTAAAATATAATAATACCTGAATAATATACAATAACACATGAATAACACGGAATAACACAAAGGAAATATTCTTCTGTTTCACTGGGCCGATTTTTTTTACTGTACCTCAACGTGGCGTGATTTCATTGGATTCCGCACGTAACTCTACGTTCAGAGCTCTGAAGCAATAATTTTTCTTCTTATTAATATTAACGTTTCTCCAAAGTAATTGTTATAATAGATTTAAGAAATTTAAATAGAATTTATAATAATTTATTTTATTATTAACTTGCAGCCTGGAAGTTGGATCAATGTGTATCCCAGAGGGCTCAGGGAACTTCTTCTGTACATAAAGGAAAGATACAACAATCCTGAAATTTACATCACTGAAAATGGTTAGTTAATATAATAAATATTGCATTTACAAATATACCACAAGTCTTTCAAGAAGTGAAATCATATTTATGAAAAATTATTATATCAGAACACCTGATGCAAATTTGCATCATGTTGCAACCCGGGTCCCAATCGTGTATGTCAGTGGGCTCAAATTGCCACATGACCTCCTGTTATTGGACACCTGATACAAATTTGCATGCGTGTGCATGTAAATATATAAGAATTATGGGGTGCTTATGTAAATTTTCTCTATTATTAATTTACATAAATATTATTTTGACTAGATGTTTTTTAAAACTTGATAGGAGTAATGGAGAAAGACGAGGACTTACCAGTCTCTGAGGCTGTCATTGATCCTCACAGGACTGAATATCTCACTCTACACCTTCATGAGCTTGCTGAAGCATTGAGGTAATCAATTCATATTTAATAAAATAATTTTTTTTTATAGAAGTAAGATTTACTTATATTATGAATTAATGATAAGTATTAGGCATATATAATAAAATTAATATAATAATATAATAGTAAAGTGTCAAAATATTCCCGACTATTTACGTGGGACCGTTTTAGAAGTATCCAATTAGTTTCTTAACTATTTTCAAAATGAGCTAGCTCTTAGAGTCTTCCTTGGGGATTATTTCAAGCCCTATGTTGAAGGATTAGAGCGAAAAAAAATAAGAATCGACACAAATCCAGAAGAACACACAGAGATTTAACGAGGTTCGACAAAGATGCCTACGTCCTCGGGAGCAGAGCGGCGATTCCTTTCACTATTCAGAAAAGGGTTTACAGAAATCAGGGATTCAACGCTCTCACAGACCTAGGATTACAAATAGATCTATTTATAATCCTATAGTAAACCCTACAGTACAATATGTAATTCCCAAATTACCCCTGTACCGTATAGCGGGGCGTGACTCAGCACCGCCAACCTACATAACGTAACTTCCCGATTTGGACAGATTCTTCTTCTTCACTCCAATGAAATCTGACACTATTTTCTGTCCCTATATGATATATGAGCAATGCCATAACACCCTAATTTAATGAGTCTGGAAACTATTCCAGCACTTCTATAAACTCTGACACTATTTTTGTACCTCAATTGTGGGTTCATTGTTGAGCTGAATAAACAAATAAATAATTGCAGGTTGGAGGCGGATGTAAAAGGATATTTTACATGGTCTTTATTGGATAATTTTGAATGGAATTCTGGCTACACATCTCGGCTGGGGCTTCATTACATAGACTTCAAAGACAAAACGTTGAAGAAAAATGGTAATGGAGAGCTAATAGTGCCAGACAGAACCAGAACTAAGAAGAACTCAGCACTTTGGTTCAAAAGGTTTTTGAACAATGAGAGGAAGCCTGGAATGACCTTTGGCCCCAAAATTGAGTGATATGGAAATTTAGATTATGTTAGAATTATTGTTAAATAATTGGTTTATGTTTGCAATTATAATGTATTTTTTGTTAATGAATTATTTGTATTATGTGGAATACACTATATTTTCTTAATAATGTGATTTATTGTTTGATTAACTTATTAATGTTGTTTTAATTAAGTTACTTATTGATTGTAAGGTAACATGTAGAAGAGAACCTTGTGCATGGAACATTAATGTAATAAAATATATTCACATAATGCATGATATCAATTAATATGTTGGATTCTAGCTACACTTATAAATTTGAAGGATCCAACTCATTATTAAATATATTCATCATTATCATCTTCTTCTCCTTCCTCTTCTGTACATATATCTTTTTCCGACAAGAACTTATCATCATATAGAGAAGTATATAATAATATAATCATTATCTTAATCAACGATCATCAATAGTTTCACAAAAGATGCATGAATAAGATAATTCTGCATTAGGTTGGGCCAGTTCTATAAGGAAGGATCTAATATTGGATTGCACTCCAACTTGACAGAAAAAACTCTATTTTGTTCGTTTCTATTTGAAGGAAGTAGTTGTTCGAGATAGAAACTTTCCATTACTTCGCAGGACAATTTTAAGGGTTGCCCTTAATTAGATTTTCTTAAATTAATAATTAGAGCGTGAAGGACAATTCATCAAAGCATTATAAATGATTTTTTTTTGAAATCAATGCAACATAACCAAAAGTTCTTAATGATAAACCAATAATTGACCAAAAAAAAATTTGACATTAGAAATAATTAAGAGTGATTAAAAGTAGATAATGAAAGATTGAACCTGTGATAGGTGCTCAAGAATATATCAAACCAACTGATGTCAGAAAAAATCATATCTTCACAATCATGTAGGTGAATTTAGTCGTTTGAGTTAAGACTAAGAAAGATTCAAGCAAGAAATGCCCAAATATTATATTGGAAAAGGTAGTTATTAAAACACATCAACTTACTAAGAAGAGGAGCAATGAGATTATCAATAATTAAAGTAGTATGATTTCATTATTCATTTTAAGGATTTCCACTTTACTCTAACAACATAGAATCATGTTAGATAATTTCACCTAAATAAAAAATAATAATAAGTCATTTTAGGCTGGTATGAAGTGTTATGACAAATTTCTCAAAATAAATCACACTCATTGATAACCAAGAACTATCAACTTGCTGAGAGAATAAAATTGCATGAAAAATAAATAAACTTTTTTTTTTTAAATTTAGCATGATAACAATTAAATGTTTAATAATTAATGTAATACTTGTATGTGTGGCAGGTTTGATATATGTAAGATTTATGCATTAAGTGAGAAGCATAAGCGTTTAAGAGAAAAGATAGGAAGTAGAAAAAAGAAGCATCACTTGTAAAGAGAGTTTGTGTGAGTTTGAGATTTTATTTTATAAAATTATGATTTTGATATTATAAAAATCTAATTTTATGTGACAAATTTCCAATTCATTTTAGATTAACTTATAATCTTCTAAGTAAGTAAGGTTAGAAAGGAAAAAAAAAATCTTACAGAATATAAATTCCAAGTTATATTTAAGACTATAATTTTTGGACAACAACAATAAAAGAGCGACAGAGAGGGTAATTAGCAACTGTATACTCAATATATAAGCATAAAATTAAACTTTAATCTGAAGCATTAGGCCAGAGCTCTTCTTAAGAGAAGAAATCATTCTTTCTGAAGTTTCCTTAAAAGTGGGAGAAATCACATTAGCTAGAAATTTTTTAGCTAAGTAACAACTTTTAATTGAAGTTAAATACACAAATCTTTCTATTCCATAGTGGGGTTAAAGGTTTTTGTTGTCATACCCAACAAGGAAGGATGCTAGCTATTAATTGAAGCTGACAAGAGTGAACCTTTTAAATGATGGAGTTAGTTAATGAAGATTTTAGGAGGAATTTTAATGCATGGAGAGGAGAGAGAATGGATAATAAAGTTTGATGATAAATATAGAGGAGACTAAAAAATTGAAAAAAAAAATTTGAGAAAGAGAGAGAGAGACAGAGACAGAAGTTCAGGTAAAGTGTGTATAAGATCCCACGACCAAGTAAAATGAAAGAAAATTTATGTAGACATACTAACAATGTAAACTTTGGATCTTAATCCCTCAATATAATGTTGTTTATAAAGTTTTTTTTTTTTTCAAATTACTGGTAAATAGACTAAAAATGATTTTACTTCTCCTCCATCAAGCTCAAAAGGCATTTACTAAGTTTAAGAAGTTTGATGCTTAACCTATCTTAAAATAGATTAACCCTTATCTTGTTTCCACATTAAAGCATCACAATTTTAAGTAAATAGAAATTGTATGATATGTACGTGAAATATTAAGTATGCAAATAAATAAAAAATGTTTAGTATGAGGTGATATCGAAAATCCGTTAATCATAGTGTTGCGAAGTAAAAATTATTTCATATAGATACGGCAGCATGCAGAAATGTATGTGGTGTCCGACCTACCCCTATTTTCTTTATTTTTTTTTATTTTGAATGTTTTGATAGATCTGACACTTTTTTACGCGATAATTTCTATTTGCGAAGTGCAAGGTGGAGACTTTTTATCTTCCTCTCAGCACTGGCACATAATCATAATAAGCCGGGAAGAGATGAAAGGACNAATGTTTAGTATGAGGTGATATCGAAAATCCGTTAATCATAGTGTTGCGAAGTAAAAATTATTTCATATAGACACTGCAGCATGCAGAAATGTATGTGGTGTCTGACCTACCTCTATTTTCTTTATTTTTTTATTTTGAATGTTTTGATAGATCTGACACTTTTTTAAGCGATAATTTCTATTTGCGAAGTGCAAGGTGGAGACTTTTTTTCTTCCTCTCAGCACTGGCACATAATCATAATAAGCCGGGAAGAGATGAAAGGAAGTAGAGTATAGAATTTGCAGAGAGGGAGCAGAGATGGAAGCAGATCCGTTCCTGCAGAGCTTTGATTCATCTGATCTCCAGATCGCGAAGGAGTTCCTGACGAACTGGCTGCCTTTCGTTACCAAGGATCTCTGCGGTGGTTGCGCGGCCTCTATTCGTGACCGAATCAAATTACTCAGTCCAGGTTCCCACATCCGATTCTGCTACATTTTCGACTTATTCCTTATATTTTGGAGTTTATCATTTCATTCTCCTCTGATTGGTTATGAATCTCGGTTTTGTATGGTAGATGAGCAGAATCAGGAAGAACACCAAGCAGAAGAGGCTGGTGGCGGGGTTGGGGTTGAAGAATCGGGCTTAGGTGACGGTGAGGATGGATCTGGTGTAGCAGACGGGGTTGATGAATGCTGTGAAGCTTTGTTGGATGGATGGAAGCATATCAAGGCCACGGGTTGGGATACAGATCCAGCGACGGAGTCGCCTAAGGTGCGTATGTCCTGGGCGGATGAGTTGGAAGAAGAGGAAGAGGAGGAGGCGAGGAAGAACAGTTTGGAGTATGGGATGGAAGACGGGAAGGGAGAGATGAGGCAGAAGAAAACCGGGCTTTCTAGAGAGCAGAGAGAGCGGATACGATTTAGTGGCGTGGGAAGGAAGAAGGATTTTGTTTGTCTAGAGAGGGTAGATGGAAAGATTGTGAATATTTTGGAGGGCATTGAATTGCATACTGGGGTTTTTAGTGCTGCGGAACAGAAAAAAATTGTGGATTTTGTGTATGAATTGCAACTGAAAGGGAGGAATAATGAGCTGGGAGGTAAAGATACTTCTTCTCCAAAGCTTTTTTTTTTCATGGATATATTTTTTCTCAATTTAGAAATACAATTGCCACTTTTGCCTTGCAATTGAACTTGTTGATTTGAGAACTTATCAGCCCGGCTTGCTTATGTTAATTTTAGTTTATTTTTGCTCTTTCATGATTGCATTGTCCTTTTATGTTAACATTCCATGATTGCTAATTACCTGGAAAATTTAGAAGTAATTTTAATGTAAAATGAAATTTATACTGAATACATTGAACTTTTTGCAAGGATCTGTAACCCGATGGCTGATGAAGAAGGTTGTTTCTCTAAGCGTATTGTTTTGAGCCACTTAATTTACACAATTTATCTCACACGATTAAAACAAAACTTGAGTTATCGAATCCTTTGCTCCTATATATTATTTTATTTGTTTTTTTTTTTCATTTATAGTTTTCTTGCAACCATCATTATTGATGTTCAGATTTGGTATGATGAGATCAGGCTTTGTGCAGAGAGGAGACTACAGAATCCAGCTAATTAAAAAGGGTTGAGATGATCATGAGGACTAAAATGAATCAATCTTGTTGGATAATCTAGAGATTCACTCTTAATTCCTTTTAAATCAGGAGGCCTCAAAGAGAGATGGATTCAAATTCCTCAAAGTTCTCTTTTTTAGTTTTGTTACGTCACATTTATATTTGTTTAGGCTAAAGAACCCTCTTCAAAAAGTGCCTTCTAATTAGATCTTTTCTTCCTTGTTGATGTAGAAATTATCTGATTTAGATATGTGGATGTGCCATTACTTATTGGTCACTTCAAAAATCAACAATACCAATGTTCACATCATTGGGGTTGTTGGAGCTTCCATGATGTGTCATGATTTGATTATTGGGAAAGTTTTGGACATTCTTACGAGGCTTACATTGTTCTCTTACCAAGTCTTGTCAAAATTTTATAACTTCAATCCCTATTTTTTATTTGAGCCAGACCAAATGTTTCAAGTTGCTTGACGATGTTGGTCGAGCCATAGGATTGATTGTTAATTACTATGAAATACTTTGCAAATGCTAAAAAATTTCTACCAAAATATCTTTAGGGTTTCTACTTGGAGGCATCCCAAGAAAGTTCATTTTGAAATGTTCCTTGGATTTCCACCCATATGTTTTCATAGGTATTCCATTTGATTCTTTATTTTCACAATTTCGATATTTTCAAATGCTCCTTGGATTTGCACCCATATGCTTTCATATGTGTCCAATTTGATTCTTTATTTTCACAATTTCAACATTAAATCGTGTAAAGATTAAAGAGATTGTGTTCTTTAAAGTTTTAATAGTGTAATTTCTCTTTTTAATAGTCTAATTTCTCTATGTAAATTGTGAGCAATGGTGATTCTTATATCACATTATTGAGATAAAAAAAGGAAGTTATTGTATGTCCATAGGCTTGATTGGTTCGTCTATTAAACACCATATAAAGGAGATTTAAGATTTTAAAAACTAAAATAACTGATTAAAATTAAGATTGTAGTAGATTATGATTAGTTTGATTTTAAAATTATATCAATAAGCTTGTTTTTGAATTTATAATACAATATTAGGGTAATTTTTCCTAAATTTATCATTGAATTTAATTTTTTTTTGTTGATTGTTTGTCATAGTGTTTATTTCTTTATGGGATTTATTTAAAAGGTGGATTAGAAAAATCTTTAAGTGTGTCCATACAAGTGCATAGTAGCGCGCGCATGTGCACATGCCCTGACTAAATTTTACTGATCCAAGCCTAGCTAAATTCAAAATTGATCTAAGTTAGGCTTGCCTCATTATTTTACTTCTTGAATAATAGTCAAGCTTGATTTGATCCCAAAATCAATTAATTTTCAAGTGATATTCGATCTTCAAGGTAAATTCTATCCTTAATTAGATTTTACATTTACATTTTGTATCTTATATTTTGGAATTTAAGAGTTTGTATGTATATTATAAGGTGGGATATACCTTTTATTTGCTGCAAATCATTAGATTTTTTCACTTAGAATACCTTTCATATTGATAATGCAATAGTTTTTTTAGGCTAGTTTTAATTATTTTGCATAGGAACAAAGATATCCATGAAGGTGGGTATTTCTTATTCAGAGGGCCCTTAGATATAATCCTCTCCCAATAAATGTTTTAAAGGAGAAGGCTAAAATGACAACAAATGTTTGCCTATTCACCACACCCAATTGCACCTATTTTTTAGAACATACCATGCCAACTTTACTAAATGGATTAGCGAACAATCCCCAAAATAAATTATTTAATGTATTTTCATTGAGTGGTTACAAGTGTATTAGTGGTTATTTCACAAGAGGTTTTTATTAATCTTTCATTTGTCACGACTCGTTCTTTGCATAACTTACCTTATGATGATTCCATCATAAGGTATGTTATCAAGGATTATAATCATGCTCTAATCAGTTGAAGTTCCCGAATATTCTACTATAATCTGAATTTTTTTTCCTCTTATCCTCCAAAAATAATGGATAATGAATTCTTTAAATAACTTTTGGTAGTGAATAGAGAGCTGGGGAATATGTCTAAGGTGGACTATTCAAATTAGTTCTTTGCGCAACTTACCTTATGATGATACAATCATAAGGTATGCTTTTAAGGATTATAATCATGCTCTAATTAGATGTAGTTCCCGAAAATTCAACTAGAATCCTTTTTTTTCCCCTCGCATTCTCCTAAAATACAACAAGAACAATAAGCCTTTATCCCACTAAGTGGAGTTGGCTACATGAATTCTTTTTCTCCATTGCGTCCTATTGAGTGTAATATTTTCATTTAATTTTAACAGATTAAGATCATTTTTAATATAATATGCCTAAGTCTTTTTAGATGGTTAACTTAATCGTTCCTCAAAGATTTCTTCCGAAATTCATGACCACAATTCATGATAACAAATTAACTAGCCAAGTTAAAAGTCATTTGGTTTCTAAGTTAATCCAACACCATTTAAGAATTTCACACAAGAATCACATAAAAATGCAAAACAATTATCCCTACACTTCCACAACAAAGGAGAGCAAAAAATCTACTCACTAAGCATGCCAAATTCATCAACACAAACATTATATTAAGAACAGATCTCATGCATAGAAGTCTCGCAAATGTTTCTGAAAGAATACAAACAAAAATTCAATATATTTATCTCCTTAAGATTCTGAATTTGCAGATGAATTACAGGCTCTCTCACAATCTTACAATCTTTCTTGAAAACTTTCTTTAAAACTTCTTACTGATCTTCTTCCTCTAAATTCCTCCCTTTAGAATGACAGAAAGTCAAGTAAAATGCCCAAGGCTTTTCGTAATCAACCTTTTTATACTTCTCCTGGCGGACCGAGGGCTATGAACAGCTCGAACTGCCAATTTACGGGTTCTGGCGACTAGGAACCCAGTGTCTGGCGACGTCTAGGTGCTGGTGTGTGACGCCTAGGCGTTGTTTCTTTTCGTGCTCTAGGGATTTTGGACGAATTATGGTCTGCTTGAGCGCCTGAGCATCGCTGACCCAACACCTAGGCACTACATGTCTGACACATATACGACACTTACCTGGCACCAACATTCAACGCTCTCTAGAAATTACACCAATTTGGGTTTGGACAAGCGCCTATGTGCTACCGGCCCAACGCCCTAGGTGCAACTAGCTCGACACCTAGGTGCCACCTGCCCGACGCCTAGGTGCCATCGGCACGATGCTTTAGGCGCCATACCACACTTTTTCTCTGATTTGATCATTTTGAGCCCCATCCAATCCCTTTTTTCTGCAACCTACAAAACAGTACAAAAATCCTTCTCAAAGCACAACATAATCATATAAAATGCAAACAATTAAAGTCATTTTATACACAATTTAAAAGCACATCAAAATCCCTCAAACTTGAAGGTTTCTTGCCTTCAAGTAATAACAAAATTTTGCCATTTGATCTTGTAGAACAGTTAGAAGGGGGTTTTCATTAGTGACCACTTGCAATAAAACTTCCAAGGATGCATAGATAATGAACTAACGCTTTTGTTGAATTATTTCTTCACAGTTGCTTCTTGAACTTTGAACTCTTAAAATGTGATCTAATATCATATTTTTTTCAAGAGATTTAGTAGATGCTAAGTTAATACAAAGAAAGATGTGAAATTTTACAAGTTTAGCCATTCATTGATTTTAGTTGATCTGTTATTGATTCATAAACATAAAAATTGAATCGAATAAGGAATGTTGCGTGAGTTTTTGATTTCAAAAGAGACAATAGTGAAATCAATTTTTATTTGAGTTTCTCTCCATTCATTCATCTGTTCATTCTTTCTCTTCTCCTTTTTGCTTTTCTGTAGGATTTACTTCTTTTAATCCCATAATTGGATAGATAATCTATTTTTTCATACACATCATAGAGGATTACTGTATCTGGATTTGCCCT
>JXCR01138351.1:206414-222278 GCA_002079205.1 Phalaenopsis hybrid cultivar | reverse complement strand
CAACTTTAAGGCTTTCAAAATATAAGCAAAAAGATACCAATGTTTTCTAGCTCAAGTCACAATATAAAAAAACCAAAGAATATAGAAGATATACAAGTAGTAAAAAAGTACCCAAAAGTTTTCTTAGATGATATATCAAGTTTGCATCCAAGAAGAGAGATACATTTCACCGTTGATTTGATACATGGTGCAGAACCAATAGCAAAGGCACTCTATAGAATGACAATCCAGGATCAACAAAAACTAAAGGCTCAGATGCAAAACTTATTGGAAAAATAATTTATCAGACCAAATACTTCCCCTAGGAAAGACCCAATATTTTTTGTTAAGAAGAAAGATGAGAGCTCAAGGTCATATAATGACTATCGAGAATTAAACAAGCTCACGATATATTAAGTTATATGATAATTATAGTTATATCTTATATGTCAAGTTTTTAAAGTGTGGATTCTGGTTGAGAAGCATATCATTCTTGGGGCATGTGGTCAACAATGAGGGTATCTCAGTGAATCATAACAATGTTAAAGCGATTATTGGTTAGCCCAAACCAACCACTATTATAGAAGTATTGAAGTTTTCTAGGTATGGCAGGCTATCACAGAAGATTTGTTGAGGGATTCTCTCAAATTACAATGCCTTTGTCTAGATTGATTTAGAAGCCATTGAAATTCGAATGGATTGATCTTCATGAGGAAGTTAGAAGTTGAAAACATGTTTGAAGAGAGCTTCAGATTTGACGATCCCCTCTGGAACAGAGCACTTATAGATTTATAGTGATCATCTTTAAGAGNTGATCTGTCACCTTGCAATATGATGTTGAATTAATGATACTTTCTAAATAAGCACCAAAAATGATCCCCAATGTATAAGAAAAGTGTCACTGCTTTCTATAAGAGTTAAGGAATATGATCAGACAGCTTTTAATCTCTATGGGCATTGAAGATTATTCAGTTATGGTAGAGAGAGAGAGAGAAGGATATAGCTATATAGAGGTACATATTTTTAGAAGAAGAAGGGCGATGAAGGTTGAGATCTGGGCAGACCACTTAGTCTGCCAAGTCTAAGCGGTCCAACTTGAAGAAGCTTAAATCCAACAACAATGACACTGACACTGGAAACAATAGTAATGTCACGACTTATGCCAAGTGTGGAAAGATGCATATAATAAAATGTATATCAAGCACCAATCCTAGTTTTGTTGTCATTAGTCACGACATATGTCGAGATCGTGTCCTACTCTGGGTCAAGGCCTTCTGTAGACACTAGAGCTGATGCTCCACTTCCTCAAAGGAATTTTGGCAGACAGAGGTAGGCTACGTTGTCAGGATCAATTCTAGCTCAAAGTCAAGACCCTCCAGGGTGTGCAACCTCAGGTCTATGTATTGACTCTACGGGAAGCAACTGACTCACCCAACCTCATCACAAATATATATATTTTTTATTTTAGTAAATCCGTCAAATCTTCACTTATTATTAGATTTTTATATTTTCTTTACTATAGGTTTCATATATGCCCAAAATAAAAGANAGAAACTAGTGAAAGGAAGACAATTGGTTCTAAGTTAGTTGATGAATTTACTAAGAAGATCATGTTGATTTGTAATAGAATGCAAGCTGTTCAAGATAGACAGAAAAAGTATCATGATGTCAAGCACTAATCAATGAAATTTGAGGTCAGAGTTTATTTTTCTAAAGGTCAATCCTATGAAGGTGTCAAAAGTTTGAAAAGTTTTGAAAATCGAGCTCACGGTATATTGGCCCATATGAGATCGTGGAGAAAATTAAGGAAGTGACTCATAAACTTGTCTTACCAACACATGTGCACGGAGTACATTAATATATTTAATATCTCATTTCTTCAAAATTATATTACTATAATAAGCTTGTCACAAACCTTATAGATATCTAACTTAATTTGATCTTAATAGAAAACTAGAAAGAATTATAAATTATGATGCGAAACAACTCAAAAATAAATATATTATTTTTGTTCGTGTACCATGAAAGCATGAGACATAAAGAGATGTTATTTGGGAAAATGAATCATAAATGAGAGAATTTTATCCACAACTTTAGTTGAGGTATGAATTATTCTATGTATAGTAAATTTTGAGGGCAATTTGGAGTGAAAACTATAATAATACTCTATTAAATTTTAAATAACTTAATTAAAAAAAAAAATTAGTCACCTACTTAAGACATGCACATTAGGTGTCGATCAAAGAAGCTCCCGCCGCATCACCAATCGGAGATCTAAGGCAAGGTTATTCCCTCATCTTCTCTGATTTGACCGCACTGGACTAGTGAGCAGGAGACACTGAGTGAGAGATAGTGGGAGAGAGGAAGAGAACATGAGAGAGGGAAAGGAAGAAGAAGCCAATGCCAGCGAAGACAAGGGTTCGAGCACCACACCTTTGTGGGTCGTCGACAAACCACGAGTAAGGAAGAAGAAAGACCTAGCAGCATTTCCCACAGACTCACTAGTGTCTGGGACTTTCCGTGCTCAAGAGGAGCTTGAGGGGCTCACAGGGGCCTTTGNGCCTACAAAAATAGTTTCCAAACCAATATTGACTCCAAATGAAGCCCGATATGAAAGAAAATGTTGAACAACCCTTTATTGGGCAGAAACTAGTGAAAGGAAGACAATTGGTTCTAAGTTAGTTGATGAATTTACTAAGAAGATCATGTTGATTTGTAATAGAATGCAAGCTGTTCAAGATAGACAGAAAAAGTATCATGATGTCAAGCACTAATCAATGAAATTTGAGGTCAGAGTTTATTTTTCTAAAGGTCAATCCTATGAAGGTGTCAAAAGTTTGAAAAGTTTTGAAAATCGAGCTCACGGTATATTGGCCCATATGAGATCGTGGAGAAAATTAAGGAAGTGACTCATAAACTTGTCTTACCAACACATGTGCACGGAGTACATTAATATATTTAATATCTCATTTCTTCAAAATTATATTACTATAATAAGCTTGTCACAAACCTTATAGATATCCAACTTAATTTGATCTTAATAGAAAACTAGAAAGAATTATAAATTATGATGCGAAACAACGCAAAAATAAATATATTATTTTTGTTCGTGTACCATGAAAGCATGAGACATAAAGAGATGTTATTTGGGAAAATGAATCATAAATGAGAGAATTTTATCCACAACTTTAGTTGAGGTATGAATTATTCTATGTATAGTAAATTTTGAGGGCAATTTGGAGTGAAAACTATAATAATACTCTATTAAATTTTAAATAACTTAATTAAAAAAAAAAATTAGTCACCTACTTAAGACATGCACATTAGGTGTCGATCAAAGAAGCTCCCGCCGCATCACCAATCGNTTTGAGGGCAATTTGGAGTGAAAACTATAATAATACTCTATTAAATTTTAAATAACTTAATTAAAAAAAAAAGTAGTCACCTACTTAAGACATGCACATTAGGTGTCGATCAAAGAAGCTCCCGCTGCATCGCCAATCAGAGATCTAAGGCAAGGTTATTCCCTCATCTTCTCTGATTTGACCGCACTGGACTAGTGAGCAGGAGACACTGAGTGAGAGATAGTGGGAGAGAGGAAGAGAACATGAGAGAGGGAAAGGAAGAAGAAGCCAATGCCAGCGAAGACAAGGGTTCGAGCACCACACCTTTGTGGGTCGTCGACAAACCACGAGTAAGGAAGAAGAAAGACCTAGCAGCATTTCCCACAGACTCACTAGTGTCTGGGACTTTACGTGCTCAAGAGGAGCTTGAGGGGCTCACAGGGGCCTTTCTGCATGTCTGTTGCACATAGTCGAGCGTGTGAGCCATCCAACAACAGAAAGGAAAAACCAAATGACTATCACTCGAGCGACTAAAGGAAGAATTTATTGCGTGCACAATGCACATGATTTCTCATTTCTATGCCATAGAAGGAAAAATGGCAAGGCTGAGAAATATTTGAGGAGGTTTGCTTCTTTACTCGTCGTGCAGTAATGATCACACCCAGGAGAAGCTCGTCCGAGTGCCTCTATGCTCCGAATGCATAAGATCGGGCAAGGCAACAAGGGAAAAAGGATTTTGTGGCTTTAGGTAATGATTTTGAAACCCTAATCTAAGTTTTCTTTAATGTTTTATGAGGGTTCAAAAAGAGTTGAATACATTTCATAAACCTACATTAATTGATTTTTTAGAATTTGTTAGAAATTTGTCTAGGAAATTTGGTGACAAGGGTGAAATCAGACAATGAAGAAAGAGAAATTTCAGGTATAAAGTTAGAATTTTCATAATTATTTATTATTTTCTCCGTAAATTTGTGTTAAATTACAAAGTTTCAAAGTATAATTAACCTATTCCTAATTCAAAATACCAAAAGAAACTTTAAGAAAACCTTTCTAAAATGTATTTAATTGAATTATATTATTGCATAAATTAAAATAAGTTAATAAAATTATTTAATATTAAGGATGAGTTAATAGGAAAGTAAGTAAAATGTCTTACTATAGCTGTAAGAACGAAATATACTGACTGAGGGAAGGATAACAANTTTAAGAAAACCTTTCTAAAATGTATTTAATTGAATTATATTATTGTATAAATTAAAATAAGTTAATAAAATTATTTAATATTAAGTGAGTTGATAGGAAAGTAAGTAAAATGTCTTACTATAGCTGTAAGAACGAAATATACTGACCGAGGGAAGGATAACAGACTGCATTGATTATGTGTGTAAATAAAATTTTATTTTACAATAGTTTTTTATTTATGAAATTAATTGCAACAGTTTTTATTATTTTGGGCGCTATCTTTTAAAGCTACAAGTTTCTTAGTTTTTTTTTTTTATAAACGTCAGATAAAGAACTAAATAAAATATAATATATGCATACATATATGGATTTACACACAAATGATATTGACAAGTGATGCGAAGTATCAGTGCATGTAAAATAAAAATGAAAAAAAAATTTCTATATTTTTTGTGGGTTTCAAAAAATGCAGAACTTATACTTTTAGTGTGCGTTTAGACATTGACTTCTATTGACAGGTATTATAATTAAAATACATAAAAATAACCAAAAAATAAATTTCTTACTTATTTCTTTTTTTACTACTTAAGATCTTTTAATTGTTTATTGTGTTTTTACAAAATATTTTTAGAATGAGAATTTTTGTTAAAAATATTTTGTCCGCTTAATAGTTTAAATCATATTTCAGTTACCATCATTTTCCAGGAAAACATGCTATACAACAGATTGATCATAAGAAGTATGAGTACAAATGCTGAAGAACTCAGAGAAAGGTAATATAGCAAGAAAATATACTAAAAGATTGATTATAAGAAGTATGTGTATAGACGTCGAGGAACTCAGGGAGAAAGGTATTATAGTTCAGCTTTTAGTTTTCTTTCAGTCGTAAAAGTTTTAAATTTGAACAAATATTTGTAGCGTAAAGTTGGGTAATAGAATAACTCTTTTTTATGTTGGACTATTTTATTTAATAAATGAAAATATTTAAATAATTAGTTTCCTCCATCCAACCATCCATTTTCGTCTTAATATTCCAAGCTCCTAGGCTGAGTTATGACAAGTGACCACAATCAGTGAAAAAAGTACAAATCCTCATCTCTAAAGGGATAGTAATGTCCAATTCAATTGGGGCCCTAGCCACTAACAATCTAGATCGCTTAGCTAAAGCAACATCTACTTGAAGTAGTGTACCGAATATTGACCCAGGAAAAAATAGAGTAAATTGGTTGAAATAGTAAATCAAGTGTTATGAAAGGCAGTTAAAATTGGAGTAACTAGACATTCATTGGAACAATCAAAGTGAGGTGATCCACATTAAAAACTAAAGCAATGGAAGATCCACTTGAGCTTCCACATCGAATACTCATCCACGTAATATAATCCCTTGAAATTAGTATTGAATAATCAGTTTTTAAAATTAATTTGTTAGAACATGACAGTAGTAAATAAACCCAAGAGAAAATGCTTGGACATATCTTAAATTGGCCATGAATCTACGATCACGAAATTGTGTGGCCCCTAAGAACATTTGTTAATAAGGGTGAAAAAGGAATAAAATGCAAACTCAGAGATCTCACCAACGGAAAATAATGTGAAGGTCAAAGGAATCAAGAGGATAAATTAAGCTGAATTCCTGAGTGTTAAGCGGTAACTCATTAATGTCTGCATGAGGTGGAAGAAATGAAAATTTTAAGCAAGATGTATGAAAAAAACTCTAAAGGATAAATTAAGAACTTAAGATGGAGAATTTTTGGAACGATATCTACTAAAGATAAGGAAATTGAAAATAAGCTTTAGATGATATGGTCATGTACAACAAAGGGTAAACAAATGCACCTATCAGACAAGCAGACAGAAGTATAAGCTTATGCTGGTCAATCAACTCGTTAAATTTAAAATAAGAAAGTCCAGACTTAAGAAAATATGAATAAAAGCCATTAAAAATTCTTTATGAAGAACAAACTCGACATTTCTAAACAAAACGCAGCAAGAACAAGAACAAAAAAAAAAAAGATTCATAAAGGTACTTTTGATAAGGCAAAAGATGAAGATGATAATGTTGATGATGATGTAAAAAATAATAAAGGAAGTTATTCTTCATATGCCATAACAAGAAGAATCTTTACCTGTCAGATTTCAATAAAGGCATCTTGACAAGAGCACCGAATCTTTCAATCAATTCACTTTCGAATTCTTTTCGGTTCTAGAACAGTAGCACGGAGCATAAAATGAGAGAAATAAACACTTGCAAGTGCAAAAATAAGTAAATGAAAATAAGAACAACATACCTTGCCATCATAAAGGTGGTAAAACATCAACAGGACATAGCCAGCATTTGGAGATGACTTGTCCAGATTTCCCTTTGAAAAAGCCCAAGTTGTGTATGAATGCAAAAGAAACAAAATTGAAGCAAGGTTTTAATGTGACAGACAACAGGTTAAAAGAATAGAAAGTACCGGATGATTGACTCGCTGGAGTACTCGAAATATGAAAACAGCAAGAGCGTCGAGAGAAAACGGATTTGAATCGGTTCCTGCATGAATCAATGTAACTGCAAGGTAAAGCAACCAAGCTGAAAACCAACAAATATAATACCAGCGTGAATAGGATAAAACTTAAATAGCAGAATCAATTTTCAAAAGCAAATATGAAGGAGGATGCAGTTCATAACCCCAAAAGAAATTTATGGATGATGAAGGTTATCAGTTAAGAATACAATCAAGAAATGGAGAAACAAACAAAATATCAGCATAAGATGTCAACTAACAAGATTAGAATAAAAAAGAATAAAAATAGCCAAGTAATTTTAAAAAAATGAAAACGCTATGATGAGGTAAGGCAAATGTTTTGACTAGGAAATTTTATTCAGTCACTGTTCTGGTTAAAAATTGAAATCTATAAATCTATCAGCTTATTATCTATCATTTATATAAATTTTTGTTAATTTCTTGTATAAAAATTATTTTGACTCTATATACATTATGATGTCTAAAATTGGAAAAATATTTTTGCTATTTCATAACTTCGAGAAATATTCTTATGAGTTTCCTCAGGCCAAAATATCACAACATTTGACCGTGAAGTATTTATTTCAAGTACGCCAGACCAAGATTGATTTAAAAAGGAGTTGAATAAAGAGTCCAACAAAGTTTGACAATAATATCGATGATGTAAAATCAATAAGGTCATCCCTACAGCCAGTTAAATAAAACATGGGATTACAAACAAGGCATCAATACATAGATATAAAAAGTAATAAAGTTCATTGGATTATTAGCAATATCATGATGGTGAATATCATAATATTTCCTAAGAATAAGAAAGTTATTTTCAACATTTGATAGAACTTAAAACTATAATATTTTTTTAAAAATTGGTTAGATGGCTTAAAACAGTTGTTAGAACTGCTAAAAGAAAAATTAGACCATTTTAGAAGATTGTTAAAAATGATATTGAATACTCAAATAGACAGTCCATTATTACTTTAATTGATATGAAATATAAGTATAACCAATTATATCTACAAGCACAAAGTCGTAGATAGGATTGACCTTATCATTTCGACAGGTTCCAAAGTGTTGGTTTGTAAGTGTTCTTTATTACAACTACATTGATTACCATATCTAGATTTATTAGTGAACATATACACGACAAGTTCAAAATTATTCTCCTATAACTCTAGATGAGTCGACAAAAGTTCTATAAAGATTGAAAGGTAATGAAGAACCCTCCAAAAAGGAATATTAAATCTTCATTATATATTTCAAAGACAACACTTACATAGAGTTCAATGCAGCTGAGTGAATTTCCTGCTAAATAGAACCATTTGTCCGATCTAAAATCCTTCCTTTGATCATAACTAATTTGCAATCCAAGTCACCAATGCATAACAAGGTTATCAATGCAAAAAATGCACCGTAATATGCAAAAGATTTTTTTTTCCTTTTGCGGTGCAACTCCTATGCTTCAAAATTACTCGAAATGCACATAACAAGAGGAACATTACATAGTTATACTATTCCGAAACCCTAATCAAAATCGTAATTATGAATGATCTATAAATTTTAAGTCAAATATTAAAAACTAATACCAACTAGAAATAAATTTTAAAAATTATACTCAAGAGATGTTGTAGCATTCCTATATGATGAGCACATGATTGAGTCAATAAAAGAGCAGAAATCAAAGAAACCAATGATTCAAAAGTAAGAAAAGGAACAATTCAATATATAAATTCAGCTGATGAAATAATACCATGGCTTAAAATCCAGAATTTTATCTCCATTGGTCATTTGCATCTCCTACTATCCTACAACTATAGTCTGCATTTCGCATTTGCATTTCAAACGATGAGGTGAAGAGCCGAGAGTACCATGAAATGTAAGAAAATGTATGAAAACACCATCTAATTACAATGAATTAGGACAATAAAATCTAAACCCACGTAATACGAATACTAAAAACCCTTGAACCAATACTAAAATGAATTGCTTGTGATCCATGATTAATACTTACGAGTTACGAGCACCAAACATGCTCCATGGGTTGAGCATATGCACACACATAACTTTGCTTTGCAACAAAGCCAAGCTCGAAGGTCACACAACGAATCACTTCACATCACAAAAGGTCTTCAAAGCACGATTTTAAGAACGCTAATTTAATTAATTAAATACCTTTGTTACAAAACATTGATCAAATTGAACATCTAGCAGACAAATTACACGTGATGAAAACAACAATTTTGAAAAAAAAACTCATTTAACTAACTTTACCCACGAAGTAACACTTGAATCCCTTACCAACACGTGAAATAAATGCTGTACGTGATTGAAATCCTTTCAATTTTAAACATAATTGAAAAGACCATATTGCCACGGAATGCCAACAAATAGAACTTGTAAAGAAATCAATTGGTGCTAAAGGAGCAGTAGTTTATAGACGAGTAAATTTCAAGGGAAGAAAGTTAACAACATATGCATCACATAACACTAGTTCAAACTAAATTGCTATTATTTTGCAATGATAAATTGATTTTTTTTTTCTTTATGATTAATTAGATATTATCTGCTGAGCTGCAATAACACCGAAACTAATTCAGAAATCAGCAGAAACGGAAGCAAACTTCATTAATCAACTGGTTAGGTTTACAAACAAGACTCAACTGAAAGGAAGTTGCAACAAATGCTAATCTCTGGCTAGAGCCAGATAACAAGATCTGAGGCGACGATGGTGCCTACGAAGGGTTTGTAGTAGTGGAGGGAGGGAAGTATGAGAGGAAGAAGAGGTTGCAGTAGAGGTTAAGGAATGTGGGGGAGTTGCAAGCTATTGGCTGGAGGGCTGGACAGCAGGGGAGGAGCAAGAAAACAGAAGGTGCAGCTAGGGCAAGGCACAGGTTGGCTGGCCACAGGGTCCAGAAGGCTGGGGAATGCAGATGGGCGGTTGGAAGGCTGGGCAACAGATTTGTAGTAGAAGTGGGCGACAAGGCAACTGGAAGAGTAGGAAATGGGGGGCAGCCAAGGAAGACATAGAAGAAGGGTTAGGGATAATAATAGGGGAGAATACAATACCACCTTGGAGCAAGATACAACCGAAGCACCACCCGTCGTCGGATACAGCCCTAGCAAGGAGAGAAGACTTCAAGAGAAACTCTGAAACAACAAGAAGCAAAAAACTAACCCCAGTTCCAACAATCATAAATATAAATAGATATGAATAGGGGGGAAACTAAAAAAGAAAAAACGGGGAGGCAGTGGGCAGCAATTTCTGGCTCCAAGAAAGGCAAGGGAGGTGGGAATCGGGAAGGTAGAGGAAGGTGGGGCAAAAGGTGGCACATCCGTCCCTAACAATGTAGACCGGTCCAGCGGGAGGGTTGGATCGGACCCACCCTAGGTCGGTTCAGCCGGCCTCTCCTCGCCCATTTTCCGCACTTGCGACCCAACCTCACATCTCCCTCCCAACCTTAGCATCAGTCTAGGGGTTGGGGGAGCTTCGAATTCATTTGTTGAAGCTTCCGGTTCTTTATCTATACCCCTAGGAGCACTTGAATTTCACTGGCGACTGTACCGTCCTCCAAGATACCTGAGGTTCTTTCCCAAATTTACGAGCAAACATCTACACCGGTCCAATGTTTTGGAAGTTTACTACTGAAGTGAACTGTGTATCCCGTCTTTGTTGTTGAATACTCGCAAGGTCATTCACGGTTGGCTTAACCAGATCTGAAATGGGGGTAACCTGAACCTTCCCCCATGATGGTGGCGCTGGTGGTAAAGTATAAACCCTGATATCCTGAAACGCCCTCTGTCGTGTTTGTCCTGTGTCTATAGCTGTTGTCACAATTACATCATCTTCTGCCGTCGCCAAAATTGGTCCCACTAAGGCTGCTCTGCTTGTGAAGGCTCTTGTGATCTAGAGCTTTGCGGAAGAAAGTAGGATGATGTGCTTCCTATCGTAATACATGTTTCCGAATCCATCGTGTTGAAACTTCCGATCAAACTACCATTGTCTCCTCAATGAAAGGTGGCAAACATCCATAAGCCACGTCGCACCACTCTCGATCCTGCAATTGGCCCCCAATCAAAAACTCTACTAAGCATCTCCAGTCGATTCTGACCAAATTCTTCTTCTTCAGTCATGACAGAGAATATGACTAAGAATGCCTTTGAGTCAGACGAGTCAATTTATTTATCAACTATTTGTGTAGACACCACGCNTTCCTTAATCAACATTTCTGTAATAACAGAAAAATAGACAAAAGAAAATGAATAAAAACAGAGAGAGCGAGAGAGAGAGGGAGAGAACAAGAAAAGAAAATTCGATGGCAACCATTACGATGGTTTTGAATAGGGAAGACAAATACATTCTTCGTCAAATAAGAAGACCAGACAAACAGAAGAGATAGAGCGAGAGTGAGTCGTAAGAAAGAAGGAAGTCTCATATCTTGTTGTTGAGTCACATTCAAGCAAAGGAAGAGTGTTCGTGTGCTAGGGAGGAAGACCACCACTTCTGGGCTCAAAAGACGCGTGTTGTGGCATCGTTCGGGTGCATTGAGGATGTGGGGACGAATGAAGACANATCATAATATTTCCTAAGAATAAGAAAGTTATTTTCAACATTTGATAGAACTTAAAACTATAATATTTTTTTAAAAATTGGTTAGATGGCTTAAAACAGTTGTTAGAACTGCTAAAAGAAAAATTAGACCATTTTAGAAGATTGTTAAAAATGATATTGAATACCAAAATAGACATTCCATTATTACTTGAATTGATATGAAATATAAGTATAACCAATTATATCTACAAGCACAAAGTCGTAGATAGGATTGACCTTATCATTTCGACAGGTTCCAAAGTGTTGGTTTGTAAGTGTTCTTTATTACAACTACATTGATTACCATATCTAGATTTATTAGTGAACATATACACGACAAGTTCAAAATTATTCTCCTATAACTCTAGATGAGTCGACAAAAGTTCTATAAAGATTGAAAGGTAATGAAGAACCCTCCAAAAAGGAATATTAAATCTTCATTATATATTTCAAAGACAACACTTACATAGAGTTCAATGCAGCTGAGTGAATTTCCTGCTAAATAGAACCATTTGTCCGATCTAAAATCCTTCCTTTGATCATAACTAATTTGCAATCCAAGTCACCAATGCATAACAAGGTTATCAATGCAAAAAATGCACCGTAATATGCAAAAGATTTTTTTTTTTCCTTTTGCGGTGCAACTCCTATGCTTCAAAATTACTCGAAATGCACATAACAAGAGGAACATTACATAGTTATACTATTCCGAAACCCTAATCAAAATCGTAATTATGAATGATCTATAAATTTTAAGTCAAATATTAAAAACTAATACCAACTAGAAATAAATTTTAAAAATTATACTCAAGAGATGTTGTNATTAATTGCAACAGTTTTTATTATTTTGGGCGCTATCTTTTAAAGCTACAAGTTTCTTAGTTTTTTTTTTTTTATAAACGTCAGATAAAGAACTAAATAAAATATAATATATGCATACATATATGGATTTACACACAAATGATATTGACAAGTGATGCGAAGTATCGGTGCATGTAAAATAAAAATGAAAAAAAATTTTCTATATTTTTTGTGGGTTTCAAAATATGCAGAACTTATACTTTTAGTGTGCGTTTAGACGTTGACTTCTATTGACAGATATTATAATTAAAATACATAAAAATAACCAAAAAATAAATTTCTTACTTATTTCTTTTTTTACTACTTAAGATCTTTTAATTGTTTATTGTGTTTTTACAAAATATTTTTAGAATGAGAATTTTTGTTAAAAATATTTTGTCCGCTTAATAGTTTAAATCATATTTAAGTTACCATCATTTTCCAGGAAAACATGCTATACAATAGATTGATCATAAGAAGTATGAGTACAAATGCCGAAGAACTCAGAGAAAGGTATTATAACAAGAAAATATACTAAAAGATTGATTATAAGAAGTATGTGTATAGACGCTGAGGAACTCAGGGAGAAAGGTATTATAGTTCAGCTTTTAGTTTTCTTTCAGTCGTCAAAATTTTAAATTTGAACAAATATTTGTAGCGTAAAGTTGGGTAATAGAATAACTCTTTTTTATGTTGGACTATTTTATTTAATAAATGAAAATATTTAAATANTCAGAGATACACATCAAATGCTAACTTAAGAAGGGATTCAACTCAAAGAATTTTTTAGAAGGAATCTACTTTTTAAGAGTGATCAACAGAAGATGACAGAAGCTGGTGGAGTGACTCATAAAGAGCAACTAAGACAAAACAATCAACCAAAAGTCCAATCCTTAACTCATCCAGAACCTGAAGAACATGTTGTTACTGATGTAGATGCTAGTAGAGTTTGATAAGTATTATGTTATCTTATGTTATCATGTTAGTTGACTTTTGTTGAGTATCCTCATGCAGTTTCATTTTAGAAGTTGAGTGTGTTAGTCACGTTACCCTATTTAGGATGTGGTCTTCTTTTAGTTATTTATTATGTTTCAAATATTTAAGAATTGTTTAGTTCAATTAACTTATCTAAGATGTCACATTTATCATATCTATATTTGTTAGCACTTAACAAGAATGACTTTTTTTAAGATTTTTGGATAGTTCATATTTCATTAAAATAAAGATTAGCTTGTGAAGTTTCATAAATTGAGGAAAAAATTCTTATAAGGATGGGAGATTGTAATAAATGAAAAATAAACAAAATAATGAAAAAAAGAAAAGAAAAGAAAATTTGACAGGTCAGTTCGAATAAGAAACCATCGCAACGTTTCGACGAGGGATAAAAAATATGTTCTCTTTCAAATCGGAAGACCAGACTAGCAAAAGAGAGCGATGGTGAGTCAAAAGAAAGAAGAAAAAAGCCTCATATCTTTTGCATTGCATTCGAGCAAAGAAAGTGCTCGTGTGCTGAGGAAGATGACACCGCTAAAGGACTCGAGAGACGTTTTTCGGTGTCGTCCGAGTGTATTGAGGATATGAGGATGAACAACGATGGTGAGCATGCATTTCGATGCACAAAGAGGAAGTGCCCCTTGTGCGGGTAGTTTCGTCGACATGTGCTCTATGCAACAAGAAAGAGGAATTCTCACATGCGTACGGGATAAAACAGGAACAACTGAGACCTTATGTGCGGGTTCGAGTAGATGAGGAAGGAGGAGACGAGAGAAATCAAACAATCCTAGCTTGTTGTGAAGGAGAATACACAATCCGCATGTGGACGGAGTGTTGAATCAAGCTTGTGCATCGAAAATTTTGGTGCGTAGAAGTTTGAACCAAAAGCAANGATCAACTTTTGTGCAACAAAATTTAATATTAGCTTAATAACATTTTCCATTAAACAATTTATAAAGTTAAACATAGAACTCATAAAAGATTGGAAGTAGTAAAGTGCGATAATGTTAAAGTTTAATTCTAATTTTATAATTTAGCATATTTATCTAAATCATAATGATCATTTTTTTATGAATTAATGGCATAAATCAAAAGGAGGACTGATATTTGGTTGAAAAGAAGATCTACGATAGTGAAGGAAAAAAGTTTAAGGTAATTAAAATTAAAGTTAAAATTTATTAATTTAAGTTTGGATGCTTATTATAATATTAATGTTAGAACATATTAATTATTAGCAGGAATAAAGATTTAAGATTAATTGATTGCAAGAAACGAAAATTGGAATATTTGATTTCAAATAAGATTACGGTGAGTAATTATTTTTCTAATAACAATAAAACCATTGCCCACTTGTATAGCAGATAGCATCCCATGCCTTTGCTTTCCTGCCTTTGTCTGTCAGGCTGCATCCAGGCACAAGTTGCCTCTCATCCGCGATAACCATCCCACCAAGATGCGGTATCTTTTCTTACTTCTAAATTTATATTCATGTTTTAATATTGTTACATTTATCTTTCATATAATGAGATTTAAACTACAGNTATATATATATATATATATATATATATATATATATATATATATATATATATATATATATATATATGGTAGTTTTGTACAGCTCTAACATTTATCTTGATCTCTAGTTGACTCCAATAATGAAATCCATAATCCTGGTCAAGCCATCGTAATCTATCTGAGCAAAAGAAGACATAAATTGTTTAATTTCATGTAACATAATGTTGTTATTTTTGTTTTGAAGGTGAAGTGTCAAAATAGTCCTCCGACTATTTACGTAAGGTCATTTTAGTCTCAGAGTTTGTAAAGATGTTAAATTAGTCCTAGACCAATTCAATGGTGGCTAAAATATTCTTCAATTAAGACTATGTCAACCCATTTTACAACTGTATGGGGGCGAAGCTGATCCTATTTAAAACTCTAAGACTAAAATGACCTCATAAAAAGATTTAACGAATCATTTTGACCATTTTCTCTTTTTAAATCTTTCGAACGAATAAAAAACTTGAGTATAAAATCTCGTAACTCTCCTTTGATCCAGCCATTCATGCCTGGTTATAATGCAACACCCAAGTTATTCCTGCGTGCAAGAACGAGCATGAACTTGACGACAACAGCACCATTCTACCGAGAAACAATACCATCTGAAATTAATGAGTACTCCATTTCAAGAAGCATTCTGTACTGCCGTTCAGTAGCTTTGATAGTGAGTAATTTTTATATAATGTTGCTATAATGTTATTAGCAACATTTGTTGATATTTTGCTTTCAGTTTCTGCTGCTTCTGTTGCTTCGGGAAGCACTTCCTACAATCAACAATGGCTTAGGGCAGTATTCGCTCCAAATTTTCATGGTAACTTCTTGCCTGGTGACCATAGCTATATATACATATATATATATATATATATATATATAT
>JXCR01138351.1:171009-200447 GCA_002079205.1 Phalaenopsis hybrid cultivar | reverse complement strand
GGGGGGAGAACAAGAAAAGGAAATTCAATGGGTCAGTTCGAATAAGAAACCATTACAATGGTTTTGACTAGGGAAGACAAATATATTCTTCGTCAAATAAGAAAACCAAACAAACAAAAGAGATAGAGCGAGAGTGAGTCGTAAGAAAGAAGGAAGTCTCATATCATGTTGTTGCGTCACATTCAAGCAAAGGAAGAGTGTTCGTGTGCTAGGGAGGAAGCCACCACTTCTAGGCTCGAAAGACGCGTGTTGTGGCGTCGTTCGGGTGCATTGAGGATGTGGGGACGAATGACGACGCCAAGAGTGCATTTCTGTGAGCAAAGAGGAAGGAGGAAGTGCCTCTAGTGTGGATAGTATCGTCGACCCACGCTTTGTGCAGCAAGAGAAGGGGTGTTCTCGCATGTGTGCCAAATAGAAGAGGAAGAACCGAGACCTCATGTGTGGGTTCGAGCAGAAGAGGAAGGATGAGACGAGGGAAATTGAGAAGAAGCGCACGGGACCCGTGTGTGGAGCAAAGTGTCATACTGAGCCCGTGCGTGCAAAATTTTGGTGTGTGGAAGACTGGACCGAGAGTATGCAAGGTAAAGTTTTTCTTTTATGAGTTTTGTGTTTTAATTTTATAAATTGTTTAATGAAAAATGTTATTGAGCTAATATTAAGTTTTATGAATTAATAATAAAGATTGGGAGATATTGAGATCACCTTTTGTGCAACAAAATTTAATATTAGCTCAATAACATTTTCCATTAAACAATTTATAAAGTTAAAACATAGAACTCATAAAAGATTGGAATTAGTAAAGTGAGATAATGTTAAAGTTTAATTCTTATTTTATAATTTAGCATATTTAGCTAAATCATAATGATTATTTTTTTATGAATTAATGGCATAAATCAAAAGGAGGACTGATATTTGGTTGAAAAGAAGATATACTATAGTGAAGGAAAAAGGTTTAAGGTAATTAAAATTAAAGTTTAAATTTATTAATTTAAGTTTGGATGTTTATTATAATATTAATGTTAGATCATATTAATTATTAGCAGGAATAAAGATTTAAGATTAATTGATTGCAAGAAACGAAAATTGGAATATTTGATTTCAAATAAGATTACGGTGAGTAATTATTTTTCTAAAAACAATAACTTTTCTTACTTATAAATCTATATTCATGTTTTAATATTGTTACATTTATCTTTCATATAATGATATTTAAACAACAGTTAATTCTTAAAATTATGAAGCACACAAGTTATCTCTGTTGAATAAGTAATGGTTTATTAGTTTTCTTAAAAAGACATTAGAGTATTACATGACCTTTAAATTTTAATAGAGATGCATATATCATATTATCGCATAATTTTTAACTTCTAGTAAGGATGCATGTATCAGATTACTGCACGCATTTAGATTTTAATAGACGTGCATTTATTCTTTAGAAGATAAATGTAAAATGCCTCATAAGAAAGTAATGCATGCTATGAATAACAAAAATAATGTATGCATAAAAGTTTATATGTGCATATTAAGAGGAGTTCACCCCTTATGATATTGGTTGGGGACGACAATATAACCGTTCGCTTAGATGCTTTTCTACCACTTAAACAATTGTGAAAAAACTTAGATTACTAACCATTATGCTGACGGAAGAGAACCGATCAAAGATAAGTAGGCACCATACCGCACTCAAACATTTATGAAATTTAGATCTCTAATTGTTGTGACGATAGGAGAGTATCAGCTAGGAGTTAGTAGAAACATTTCCACCTAAGATAATTGTGTAATTTAGATCACGAACTGTTGTATCAACAAAATAATATCGATCAGAGGTGTGTTTAATGATGCTCCTAATACGGAAGTGAAAGTTAAGAGTATGAAGTATACTAAAGTTTAAGAGATTACACCTTGAAAAATAAAGTTAATGCATATAGTATTTTAGACTATTTCCAATAAACAAATGACATGAATACATCACGTTAGAATATTAATAAATTTTTTATCAGGGTTTTGAAAATCAAACCGGACACCGAACTGGGAGAAGTAAAAGTTCAAAGTTCAATGATTCAACCGGAATTGAACCGTTTTACATAAAAAATATTTAAGCTAATATAATATAATTTAAATAAGAGAATAATGATATATTAATATTATTTTTTAATAATTCAACAACTAATAATTTAAATTAAGACTATTTTTAATCATTTTGAACAATATTATACATAAAAATTTAAGAAATGATAATTTCTCTTTTTAAAATTTAAATATCTTATTTTTGGCCATCTGAACAAATTCAAAGGTAAAATTCAATAATATTTGAACCAATCAGTTCATTAAAAACAGGACCGATTCTTCGGTTCAATCCCGATTCTGACCGGTTCAATCCTGGTTGTATGCAAAAAAGGTTTTAAGCTTGAAACAAACCAGTTGGATGATCGGCTCACGGTTGAACCAGTCGAAACGACCGGTCCAGTTCGATTTTTAAAACTATATTTTTTATAATTAAATATGAAAGATCAGCATACATATTTTTTTTCTTGAATTAATATAATTTAGAAGTGTGATTACTCCACTGATTATCTTAGATAACTCATTATATTGTTTTAATAAGAATATGAAAATGGACCGAATATTGAACCCAAAGAAAAATGTTCGAGAAAAAATAATTCAAGTGGGGTTGAACAAAAGATTTTAACCGAATGACATAATNTATACTAAAGTTTAAGAGATTACACCTTGAAAAATAAAGTTAATGCATATAGTATTTTAGACTATTTCCAATGAACAAATGACATGAATACATCACATTAGAATATTAATAAATTTTTTATCAGGGTTGTGAAAATCAAACCGGACACCGAACCGGGAGAAGTAAAAGTTCAAGGTTCAATGGTTCAACCGGAGTTGAACCGTTTGACATAAAAAATATTTAAGCTAATATAATTTAATTTAAATAAGAGAATAATGATATATTAATATTATTTTTATTAATTCAACAAATAATATTTTAAATTAAGACTATTTTTAATCATTTTGAACAATATTATACATAAAAATTTAAGACATGATAATTTCTTTTTTCAAAATTTAAATATCTTATTTTTGGCCATCTAAACAAATTCAAATGGTAAAATTCAATAATATTTGAACCAGCCAGTTCATTAAAAACAGGACCAGTTCTCCGGTTCAATCCCGATTCTGACCGGTTCAATCCTGGTTGTATGCAAAAAGGCTTTAAGCTTGGACCAAACCAGTTGGATGACCGGTTCATGGTTGAACCAATCGAAACGACCGGTCCAGTTCGATTTTTAAAACTATATTTTTATAATTAAATATGAAAGATCAGCATACATATTTTTTTTCTTGAATTAATATAGTTTCGAAGTGTGATTACTCCACTGATTATCTTAGATAATTCATTATATTGTTTTAATAAGAATATGAAAATGGACCGAATATTGAATCGAAAGAAAAATGTTCAAGAATAAATAATTCAAGTGGGGTTGAACAGAAGGTTTTAACCGAATGACATAATAAATACTTAAATTATTTTAATATAATTTAAATAAGAAAATAATGATACATTAAAATCATTTTTATCGATTCAATAAATAATATTTTAATTTANTAAATAATTCAAGTGGGGTTGAACAGAAGGTTTTAACCGAATGACATAATAAATACTTAAATTATTTTAATACAATTTAAATAAGAAAATAATGATACATTAAAATCATTTTTATCGATTCAATAAATAATATTTTAATTTAAGACCACTTTTAAATATTTTGAACAATATTATAAATAAAAAATTTAAGACATAATAATTTCATTATTTTTAATTTAAATATCTTGTTGTTTGTCATTCGATTAAAATCAAAAGAATAAAATTGGATAATATATGAATCAGACAGTTCATTAAAAATCGAGTCGGTTCACAGGTTAACCGGTTCGCCAGTTCAACCACATTTCTAAGAGTTTAATATCGATTCTATGCAAAAATGATTCAAAGCTTCGACCAAATCAAATGAATGACCGGTTCACAATTGAACCAATTCAGCCGGTCAAACTGATCAATCTGGTCTGATTTTCAAAAATGATTTTAATATTTTTTTCAAATTTAAGCTTTTGAATCAGAAGAATAATGAAAGAAATATTGTATACAAAAGACGGGGTCAATAACCTGAAAGAAAATTTTTTATTTATTAAATTAAATTATATGTTTAGTAGCTTTTCAAATTTATTTGGATTGTTCACTGTGAGTGATAGAAAATAAAATTAGAAAATAAATGTACAAAATTTAAATTTCACGATCCGACAATTTGTTCCCCCACCTTGGTTAATTTCAAGCATTGGCCCGATCGTGACAAAAGTAATCGGTTGAAGGTTTAGATTATACAATGTGATTTTTAAAGNATATTAATTTTCCTAGAAAAATATCAGAATATTACTTGACCTCTAAATTCTAGTAGAGATGAATATATCACAGACTACATGACCTATAATNTTAAAAAGGAGTTGAATAAAGAGTCCAACAAAGTTTGACAATAATATCGATGATGTAAAATCAATAAGGTCACCCCTACAGCCAGTTAAATAAAACATGGGATTACAAACAAGGCATCAATATATAGATATAAAAAGTAATAAAGTTCATTGGATTATTAACAATATCATGATGGTGAATATCATAATATTTCCTAAAAATAAGAAAGTTATTTTCAACATTTGATAGAACTTAAAACTATAATCTTTTTTTAAAAATTGATTAGATGGCTTAAAACATTTGTTAGAACTGCTAAAAGAAAAATTAGACCATTTTAGAAGATTGTTAAAAATGATATTGAATACCAAAATAGACATTCCATTATTACTTGAATTGATATGAAATATAAGTATAACCAATTATATCTACAAGCACAAAGTCGTAGATAGGATTGACCTTATCATTTCGACAGGTTCCAAATTGTTCTTTATTACAACTACATTGATTAACATAGCTAGATTTATCAGTGAACATATACACGACAAGTTCAAAATTATTCTCCTAAAACTCTAGATGAGTCGACAAAAGTTCTATAAAGATTGAAAGGTAATGAAGAACCCTCCAAAAAGGAATATTAAATCTTCATCATATATTTCAAAGACAACATTTACATAGAGTTCAATGCAGCTGAGTGAATTTCCTGCTAAATAGAACCATTTGTCCAATCTAAAATCCTTCCTCCGATCATAACTAATTTGCAATTCAAGTCACCAATGCATAACAAGGTTATCAATGCAAAAAATGCACCGTAATATGCAAAAGATTTTTTTTTCCTTTTGCGGTGCAACTCCTATGCTTCAAAATTACTCGAAATGCACATAACAAGAGGAACATTACATAGTTATACTATTCCGAAACCCTAATCAAAATCGTAATTATGAATGATCTATAAATTTTAAGTCAAATATTAATAAGGAAAACTAATACCAACTAGAAATAAAATTTAAAAAATTATACTCAAGAGATGTTGTAGCATTCCTATATGATGAGCACATGATTGAGTGAATAAAAGAGCAGAAATCAAAGAAACCAATGATTCAAAAGTAAGAAAAGGAACAATTCAATATATAAATTCAGCTGATGAAATAATACCATGACTTAAAATCCAGAATTTTATCTCCATTGGTCATTTGCATCTCCTACTATCCTACGAAAAAATATTACATCAGTACTACGCACGTAGAGTAACGTGCGTAGCCAATGAAATCACGCCACGATACCCCGCACGACACAGAAAAAAAAATGGCGCAGTAATACGAGGAATATTCCCCCCCGTGTTATTCATGTGTTATTGTGTGTTATTCATGTGTTATTGTGTCCTGGGAATATTCCTGGTGTTATAATAATACAATAACACATGAATAACGCACAATAACACAAGAATAACGCGGGAGAGAATATTCTCCATGTTACTACGCCATTTTTCCTCTGTCGGGAATATTTCCCGTGTTATTCAAGTGTTATTGTGTGTTATTCATGTGTTATTTTGTCCTGAGAATATTCTTGGTGTTATAATAATATAATAACACATCAATAACACATGAATAACACGCAATAACACATGAATAACACGCAATAACACATGAATAACACACAATAATACATGAATAACGCGCAATAACACATGAATAACACAGGAGGGAATATTCCGTGTTACTGCGCCGTCTTTTTTTCTCTGCCGCGCGAGATGTCGTGGCGTGAATTGATTGGCTACGCACGTTATTTTTACGTGCGTAGTACTGATGTAATATTTTTTCACTATCCTACAACTATAGTCTGCATTTCGCATTTGCATTTCAAACGATGAGGAGAAGAGCCGAGAGTACCATGAAATGTAAGAAAATGTATGAAAACACCATCCAATTACAACGAATTAGGACAATAAATCTACGAATACTAAAAACCCTTGAACCAATACTAAAATGAATTGTTTGTGATTCATGATTAATACTTACGAGTTACGAGCACCAAGCATGCTCCATGGGTTGAGCATATGCACGCACATAGCTTTGCTTCGCAACAAATCCAAGCTCAAAGGCCACAAAACGAATCACTTCACATCACAAAAGGTCTTCAAAGCACGATTTTAAGAACACTAATTTAATTAATTAAATACCTCTGTTACAAAACATTGATCAAATTGAACATCTAGCAGACAAGTTACACATGATGAAAACAACAATCTTGAAAAAAAACTCATTTATCTAACTTTACCCATGAAGTAACACTTGAATCCCTTACCAACACGTGAAATAAATGCTGTACGTAATTGAAATCCTTTCAATTTTAAACATAATTGAAAAGACCATATTGCCACGGAACGCCAACAAATAGAACTTGTAAAGAAATCAATAGGTGCTAAAGGAGCAGTAGTTTATAGACGAGTAAATTTCAAGGGAAGAAAGTTAACAACATATGCATCACATAACACTAGTTCAAACTAAATTGCTATTAATTTGCTATGATAAATTGAATTTTTTTTTTCTTTATGATTAATTAGATATTATCTGCTGAGCTGCAATGACACCGAAACTAATTCAGAAATCAGCAGAAACGGAAGCAAACTTCATTAATCAACTGGTTAGGTTTACAAACAAGAGTCAACTAAAAGGAAGTTGCAACAAACGAAATCTCTGGCTAGAGCCAGATAACAAGATCCGAGGCGACGATGGTGCCTACGAAGGGTTTGTAGTAGTGAAGGGGAGGGAAGTATGAGAGGAAGAAGAGGTTGCAGTAGAGGTTAAGGAAGGTAGGGGAGATGCAAGCTATTGGTTGGAGGGCTGGACAGCAGGGGAGGAGCAAGAAAACAGGAGGTGCAGCTAGGACAAGGCACAGGTTGGCTGGCCACAGGGTCCAAAAGGCCGGGGAATGCAGATGGGCGGTTGGAAGGTTGGGCAGCAGATTTGTAGTAGAAGTGGGCGACAAGGCAATTGGAAGAGTAGGAAATGGGGGGCGGCCAAGGAAGACATAGAAGAAGGGTTAGGGAAGATAATAGGGGAGAATACAATACCACCTTGGAGCAAGATACAACCGAAGCACCATCCGTCGTTGGATACAACCCTAGAAAGGAGAGAAGACTTCAAGAGAAACTCTGAAACAACAAGAAGCAAAAAACTAACCCCAGTTCCAGCAAACATAAATATAAATAGATAGGGATAGAGGGGAAACTAAAAAAGGAAAAACGGGGAGGCAGTGCAATTTCTGGCTCTAAGAAAGGCAAGGGAGGTGGGAATCGGTAAGGTAGAGGAAGGTGGGGCAAAAGGTGGCACATCTCGTCCCTAACAATGTAGACTANAAGCAAAAAACTAACCCCAGTTCCAACAATCATAAATATAAATAGATATGAATAGGGGGGAAACTAAAAAAGGAAAAACGGGGAGGCAGTGGGCGGCAATTTTTGGCTCCAAGAATTTCAGGGAGGTGGGAATCGGGAAGGTAGAGGAAGGTGGGGCAAAAGGTGGCACATCACATCCCATCCCTAACAATGTAGACCGGTCCAGCGAAAGGGTTGGATCGGACCCACCCTAGGTCGGTTCAGCCGGCCTCTCCTCGCCCATTTTCCGCACTTGCGACCCCGCCTCACATCTCCCTCCCAACCTTAGCATCAGTCTAGGGGTTGGGGGAGCTTCGAATTCATTTGTTGAAGCTTCCGGTTCTTCATTTATATCCCTAGGAGCACTTGAATTTCACTGGCGACTGTACTGTCCTCCAACATACCTGAGGTTCTTTCCCAAATTTACAAGCAAACATACACACCGGTCCAATGTTTTGGAAGTTTACTACTGAAGTGAACTGTGTATCCCGTATTTGTTGCTAAATACTCGCAAGGTCATTCACGGTCGACTTAACCAGATCTGAAATGGGGGTATCCTGAACCTTCCCCCATGATGGTGGCGCTGGTGGTAAGGTATAAACCCTGATATCCTGAAAAGCCCTCTGTCGTGTTTGTCCTGTGTCTAGAGCTGTTGTCACAGTCACATCATCTTCTGCCGTCGCCAAAATTGGTCCCACTGAGGCTGCTCTACTGGTGAAGGCTCCTGTGATCTAGAGCTCTACGGAAGAAAGTAGGATGATGTGCTTCCTATCGTTGGTGAATGAATACATGTTTCTGAATCCATCGTTTTGAAACTTCCGGTCAAAGTACCATTGTCTCCTCAATGAAAGGTGGCAGACATCCATAAGCCACGTCGCACCACTCCCGATCCTGCAATTGGCCCCCAATCAAAAACTCTACTAAGCATCTCCAGTAGATTCTGACCAAATTCTTCTTCTTCAGTCATGACAGAGAATACGACTAAGAATACCTTTGAGTCGGACGAGTCAATTTATTTATCAACTATTTGTGTAGACACCACGTTCTTACAGCTCCCTCCATCGATGATGAGACATGATGACTTGTCGTTCACAGTGCACCAAGTATAGAATATATTGTGACGAAGTCACTGCAAATCCCTCGTATCAATATCGGTCTGTAAGACCAATCAAACTAGAAATGCTTCTCCATCATTTGGTGGAAGATGATACACCTCACCCTGATCCTCAGCTGTCTCTTCATTGCTAAATTTTTCCATATCGCCCTGTTTTGTGAGGGTGAGTGCTCGGCTTGCGAGACAGCTTTAGGCTATATGGCCGTAGCTGTCGCACTGAAACACTTCCTGATCAGTCCTGTGTTGGAGGAGCTACCTGTTAAATATATGGAGTCTGTGACTTACCCACCTCACCCGCATGTCACCTACCTCTCTCCCACCTCCTTCCCTCCCGTTTTCTTTAAATAGCCTCTTTTGACCTGTCATAAGAGCTAAGTCAAGTCCTATTGAAAGTTAAGAGAGAGAGAGAGAGAAAATTTTTTCTTTTAAACGTCGAGGCGCTCGACAATGTAATTTCTCGAAGTAATAAAATCCTCTGTAGCTCCGTGGACGTAGGCAAATTAGTCGAACCACGTAAATCTATGTTATTTTCTGATTTGTAATTTTTTATCGGGTTTTTTCACTTTATTCTCGTCGTTTTTTTATAACACTATCTCGTGTTTCTTCTCTCTCTGATATGACCTGTCTCTTCCTTATCTGGGTATGCTAGTTCCTCCCGAGATACCCTTATCAGTCGTGGTAGTTGTAGGTGACTGCCTGAGTAACAACTATTGCCTGAAGAACTGCTATTTGCTTTGTTCTTGTTATCTTTCTACCTTTAAGGTTAGAGTCTAAACATCTCCAAGTGACAAATAAAGATGCAACTCCACCACGTAGCTGATTCCTGGAATCAACCCTCCAGATAATGGGCTATGGTATGCTACTCTGACTTAACCAAATCACTTCATCTGCAACTGATCATACAACGCTGTGAGTACCTCCACCGACAGATCCATCTGTTGCACGTGGTGGTGCCTCATAAACATATTCTGGCGGTAATAGGTGGGAGGTATTTCCTATGCATAGCCTTATTTATTTTCTCCCACTCGATAATCTTCTTGAAGTCTTTCTTGTTCCTGTGTCTGTAAGTTCTTCCACTACAAAGAGACAGTTTTCTTCAACTTGATAGCAACTAATTTAACCCTCTTATCCTTTGGCACATCCTTATACTCAAAGATCCATTCAACAAATTGCAGTCAATCAATAAAAGACTTCTAGATCCATGCCTCCCTCAAGCTAACAAATCACTTTGATGGCGAAGTATATGTGCCCTCCCGAAGATATCTCCTCTCTGAAATCCTGTCTATGGGAGCGATTCAAATACCCTTCTCTAGGCCTCCTCGAATACTGGATTCTGAAACATCGTGGCCAGTCTTCCTGATCACTAAAATTCTCCCTATGGAAGGGATTCAGATCCTCCTCTCTTTCTCCCATTTAACTATCCAGATCTCTGTTGAGGGTAACCTCCCGTGGGTCACCTCATCAATCTCCGCAAACCTCTGTTGAAGGCGAAGGAGCACTCGCTGCACTTCTTCTCGCTGGGCTCAGGTATATATCTTCTTGGTGGCATGGGAAGAGTTTGGGATTTGTGGAAGTGGAAAGGGTAATTAGTGGTAAGAAAGAAAATTTTTTGGTGTATGAGAGATGCTAGGAAACCCCAGGATTAGACTAGCACTGATACCAAATGATACAGAAAATAGTTCAAAAATCAGCAGGAACGGAAGCAAACTTCATTAATCAACTGGTTAGGGTTACAAAAAAGACTTCTAGTAAAGGAAATTGCAACAGACACTAATCTACAACTAAAACCGGATAAGAAGATCCGAGACGACAATGCTGCCTGCAAGGGGGGTTGTAGTAGTGGAGGGGGAGAGCTATGAGAGAGAAGAGGTTGCGGTAGTGGTTGGGGAAGGTGAGGGAGGTGAAGGTTGTTGGCTGGAGGGCTGGACAGCATGGGGAATTAGGTGGCACGGCAAGGGGAAGGCAAAATTTGATTGGCCGCAAGGTCTGAAAGGCTGGGGGGAGTGCAGTTGGGCGGCTAGAAAGCTGCGTAGCAGGTTTAGAAGACTGGACAGCAAATTTACAGTAGTGGAGGTGGCGGCACGGCAGCTAACAAGGAAGGGTATGGCCGACAGCTAGAGAAGGCGTAGGAGAAGTATTAGGGAAGATGATAAGGGAGGATACAACACCACCTAAGAGCGAGATAAAACTAAAGTACCACCCGACGTCGGACATTGCCCTAGTGGGGAGAGGAGAAGACTCCAAACAACAAGAAGCAAACAACTAACCCTAATTCCAGCAAACATACATATAAATAGACAGGGATAGGTAGGAAACTAAAAAGGAAAGCGGGGAGGTTGTTGGCGGCAAGTTTCAGCTACAAGAAAGGCAAGGAAGGCAAGAATAGGGAAAGTAGAGGAAGCCGAGCAAGTGTGGCACATCCCACCCCTAAGAATGTCGACCGGTCCAACAGGAGGCTGGACCAGACCTGCCCAAGCAGAGCGAGACAGGAGAGAGTGCAAAAACAAAATATATTTTCAAGAAAATCATATGTCGACCGGTCCAACAGGAGGCTGGACCAGACCTGCCCAAGTAGGCTTTCCTTGCCTGCGTTCCTGCCCGCGTCTCCCTCCCAGTCCCCGCATCTTGCAAAGCACACAAAGTACTTCTAATTTACAAAAAAAAAACATTCACATGCAAGCACACTATATGAGCGACACAGGAGAGTGCAAAAACAAAATACAGTTTCAAAGTAAATCATGCTACGTAGGTAAAGCATTATTGTTCAAACTAATACTAGAGAACAGTACATTAATTTTTTAAAAAATAAACTTTCTTAAACTATATGCATAATACCTTCAGAGTCAGGAACAACAGGAATAGCAGAGGCTTTTGTACTCCGACACATGTCCTCAATCTAAAATGTAAAGGTTCGAGTTAGTAGCTGATTTATAACAAAAAACAAAATGCCCTTGATCATGTCAAAAAAATACGATGTTAAGGGTGTGTCATTTTACCTGTCTCCACACTTCTTCATTGGGTGCATTTTTGTCAGCAAGGGTTATAGTATAAGGTTTCTTCTTGCGCTCTTCAGCTACCTTGGGCCAATATCGTCCTGAAAGTTTTTCACAAACTCAGTAAATTTAGCAGAGATAATGACTTAATCAGCAGTCACTATCAATCAAATAATGGCACTTGAACGGATAGCCTAACACAACATTTTTACGCAATTAATAGATATCATCTCTAACTACGGTAAATGTAAATATTGTTTGTTCTCATAATAGAATCCAAAGTCAAGCGATGTTGGTCTATTCTCAATAAAAGAAAACTCAAAATGACACATGTTTGCTCGATAATTTAGCATGAACTTCAATCATAACTAAATTTTATTATGAGGATCAATTTTTCTTTTCTTTCTCTGGTGAAACTTTTGTAATTAGAAAAGTAAAAGGCTTAAAGCTGTCAAAATGGCTTGGTCTCACGAAAAATTCATACTCGGCTTGATAAGCAGCTCGTGTTAGATTCGTTCGTCAAGCAAACAAGTCGAACACGAATAAAGATTTGTTCGTTCGTGTTCAACTTGTTTTGACTAGAAATAAATTAATTCACTACAATGCTACAAATATTTATAATCAATTAAAATTATTAATTAAAAAAATAAAATAAAAATATATTAAATTTTATTTAAATGAATATTTTAATATAAATAATAAGATTTAAANTTAATTAAAAAATAAAATAAAAATATATTAAATTTTATTTAAATGAATATTTTAATATAAATAATAAGATTTGAATCTCACCCCTACCCTTAACATCCTACAGCCGTGTGACTAGGGCTGTCAAAACGGCTCATTCGCAAACAGCTCGTGTTTGGCTTGCTAATCAAACGAGTCGAATACAAACAAATCTTGTTGCGCTCGATATATAAACGAGTTGAATACGAGCAATGGTATTTTAACGAGTCGAACACGAACCGAACCTAGCTCGCTCAAGCTCGTCTCNTGCTAATCAAACGAGTCGAATACAAACAAATCTTGTTGCGCTCGATATATAAACGAGTTGAATACGAGCAATAGTATTTTAACGAGTCGAACACGAACCGAGCCTGGCTCGCTCAAGCTCGTCTTGTCACCACTAATTGTAGATATGACACTACCCTGAGATTTCGCTCTCATTTTGCAAGGACTTTTTTTTATTTTTGGTCCACGGTTTCCCATAGCTGCAAGCCCTTATGGTTATTTAGCCCTTCTAACAACGGGAGAGCACTTTTGATTATAGCTACTCATTTAGAGTTCAAAATTTAATATATAGTAGCAACAAATATATACTTTTAAGTTGTAAAATTTATCACTCGGAGCTTAAAGCAATTGGAGGAAATGATGACAAATCGAATCAAGATCCTATGGTTTCGTCAACCCGGGTTAATGTGTTCCTAGTTTATTTAGTCAGAGAAGATAGTCGACTTAACCTGACTGAAGAAACATTGTCAGCAACCATGGGTTGTTCATCCAAGAGACCATTGTAAAATATGGGGTGGATGTTCGTGTAAGGTGGACATATTTAAGCCGACTTTAGCTGATAGAATTTTTGTGTCAATTAAATGTATCATTTATTATTCACAACTTAAAAGGTAGAAAGTTGTTGGGGTACATATGAGTTACAATTGTGACCATAATATCATAATATCATTTGCCGGTAAAATCACGCAAACAAATGATTCGAGCAATGTTCTTACTACCATGAGATTATTTTGAGTGTAGCATAGTAATACACTCGATGTGACGTTCTCTCTTTGTGAGCTGAGTAAATTAGAAATTTCTCACCCATGACAAACTGTTGCGGAAGGTGAACGAAATTTGCTTTTAAGTTTTTAGTGATTAATTTTAATTTATATAATTTGATTTATTTGCTTTAATTGTTTAGGTAATTGATTTTAATTTCAATGTTTTGACCAGTTATTTCAAGAACNCTTACTACATGAGATTATTTTGAGTGTAGCATAGTAATACACTCGATGTGACGTTCTCTCTTTGTGAGCTGAAGTAAATTAGAAATTTCTCACCCATGACAAACTGTTGCGGAAGGTGGACGAAATTTGCTTTTAAGTTTTTAGTGATTAATTTTAATTTATATAATTTGATTTATTTGCTTTAATTGTTTAGGTAATTGATATTAATTTCAATGTTTTGGCCTGTTATTTCAAGAATTGGATTTAAAATTTAATTTGAAAATTGATCCTCTGATCGAAATTTTCAAACAATACGGCATAGTCAGGGATTTGATTGCTTGATTTGAAACCTGTCAACTTTACATCTTGCTTGTAAAGGATAGGAAATACGATTGTACATAGATTTTGTCAAATATGTCTTGCTTATAAAGGATCGGGTTTAAGAATTATATCATTTGAGTGTATTCAANCATAGTCAGGGATTTGATTGCTTGATTTGAAACCTGTCAACTTTACATCTTGCTTGTAAAGGATAGGAAATATGATTGTACATAGATTTTGTCAAATATGTCTTGCTTATAAAGAATCGGGTTTAAGAATTATATCATTTGAGTCTATTCAGACATTCTTTTTAATTTGATTTTAAAAATAGATCTTTCCGGTTGAAATTTTCTATCAACACAACCATCATCAAAGAATTTCACATTTAAAACTTTGATATTTGAAATTAGTTTGAGCAGTCGGTTTAAACTTTTTAGGATATAAGTTATGTCGATTTCAGTCCTAATAAAGAAGATCATATTGGATGATTTGAACTTGCAAATTCTTTTCTTATGATTTGAACATTTATTTTAAAATTACTAGACTCATCAAAACTGGTCTTTAAGAGGATAAGCATCGAGCTAGTTGACTTACAACCTTTGTCTTACAGACAAAATGACCGGAGTGAAAACTTATATAATTTATCTTGAATTTGATTTCGAAATATGAGTTTTTAACTTTAATATAAATATAGATTTTCGTAAAATAATTTTGCACACTTATTAGAGCAAGAACTATTGACAGTACAACATTCTCAGACCATTTAATTTTAAACACTTGATCAATTTGGTAAAGCACATGCGGGTGTTTAATTTCGTATATTTGGCTATTTTAGATAACTTTACATGTCTTAAGTCAATTTACATNAAGATTTAAATCTCGTCCCTACCCTTAACATCCTACGGCTGCGTGACTAGGGTTGTCAAAAAAAACTTGTTCATGAACAACTTATGTTCATCTCGCTAAGCAAATGAGTCGAACACAAATAAATTTTTGGACTCAACATACAAACGGGCCAAACAAGGACAATGCTATTTTTCAAGGAGCCAAACACAAGCAAAGCCTGAGCTCGCTCAAGCTCGACTCGTTTACACCCTTAAAAAGGCTCATTAAGGTTGCTAGCCTTTTTATGCCCACTTTTCCTGAGAAAGAAACTAGTTCTTCTCAGGATACTTCAAAGTTTCCTGAGATGAGGAAAAAGGAGGTTCCCCAATGAAGAGGTTTAGAGAGAAGCTGTTAAGGTGTTATAAGGAGAGCAAGAAACTCCGCCACAATAGACATCAGAACTTTGGAAGGTCATCTATGGCTGTGGGATCCAAAGATTCCACACCCCAAACTCTCATTGTTTTTATAGAGCTCTGTATATTGAAAATTCTGGGACAAATATTTAGAAGGCGTATTAGATTGTAGAAAAGACACTGCCCAAAGATTTCACTCTTAATTTGTGAGGACTTTTAATCGAAGTTTAAGGTTTCCCATATGCACAAGCCCAATTGGTTAATTACACCTCCCGATAACGGGAAAGCACTTTTGATAAAGGCTAATCGTTTGACATTGAATATTCAACATATATTAGCTGCAGGTTTAAGATTTTAGATTGATCAATTTATCACTTTGAATTTAAAGTCGATGGTGGGAGAAATGATGACGAACCCAGTTAAGATCACATGGTTATATCATCATGGGTCGTTGTGGTCCCTGATCTAGTTAGTCAGAGGAGGAAGTCAACCCAACCTAATTGAATTATCTTTTCAGCAACCATAGGTTGCATCACATCACACAAATGACTCTTATAGATCTCGGATAGATGTTTGACTAAAGGGACAAATTTAACTCCACCTTAGCTAACAAAATGTTTTATGTCAATCAAATGTACACAAATAATCACAACTCAGAGGATAGAAACGAGTTGGACAACATATGGGCAGTCATCGTGAATGTAATAAAATGATAACATATTGGCAACAACTACTCGGTCAGAGGACTATGATAGTAACCATCAGCTTTTTTTTGGCTTTTAAACCAAACCAAAAGGACAAGGGACCTTGATGTTGCCCTTATTGATGTGATTATTTTGAGTGTGAATAAAGTGATCCAAATGATGTGATATTCACTCTTTGTAAGCTTAAGTCAATCAAAAGTTTATGACCCCCGAAAAACTGTTGTGAATGGTGGATGCCCATTTACGCGCAAGATGTAAAGTCGACATAACAACTGGCTCCAAACCAACACCTGGAATAGTATGTCGGACATGTGTAGGTTGTTGAACATTAGAAGCGACTACTTGTTATACCAACTGATCATTTATTAGATCAAAGGAGCACTTTCGTGTGTCTTGGCATGCAAGTGAGTATCCTTCAATAACAATGAGTGGTATAGACACGTTTGGATTTGTACTTGTAGTATGGGGGGATGATTCATGGGACTCCAAAGTACCATGCTCCAAACTAGCAGCTGGAATAGAGTGTTCAAAAGCAAGAGCATCCAAGGATAGAATGACTTGGGTATGGTGTTCTTCATGAGGAACTGCGGTGTTCGAAAGAGGGTCGGGTTACACCTTCTCAGTAGAGACGGTAGGTGTCAAGACGTTTGTGGCTGATCTTTAGCAAAATTCGGTCTTAGATGAGGATGCAAACGATAACAAATAGTACAACTGTGACCAAACAAACTCTAATGAGAGCAAAAAGGAGAGTGATTCTATTTCAACATTTTGTCAATACTCGTCGTGAGTGGTTTCAATTCATATCTCATCCGGAGCTGGTTGAGTGATATCTCTCTCAACTAACACACAAACCACAGGAGGTCTGATGACAGCAAGCGTAGGACTATCAACCTTGAGAGACTTACCGTGAGCAGTTGCTAAAGAGTAAAGAATTTTCAAGTTGAACGGATGTTAACACACAACCCACAAAGAGTCTGGTGACAGCAAGCGTAAGACTATCAACCTTGAGAGACTTACCGTGAGCAGTTGCTAAAGAGTAAAGAATTTTCAAGTTGAACAGATGTAATTTTAAAACCGAAAATTTTATCCAAACAGAAATGATAGAGGACTCCGCTTTTGGATCAAAATCGACAGTCCACTTCAGTATTTTCAAAAAATAATCGTTAATCTTGATAACTTTACGAGAAAAAATACGAATGTAATCCGCATCATGAGATAAATGAACAAATATTTGTCGGCAGTCAAGTAAATCAATATTCTAACTGCCCAATGTTTCATAGCATCAAAATCTTTTCGAATGATCTCAAGTTTTGGGTGACCATATATGAATTTCCCCACTAAAGCAAGACGTCAAGAAGATGCAAGAGTACTGATTTCAATCTCAGTGAGAAAAAGAGCAGACTTCTCATTTTTTTACCAAATTTTTTAATGAAAGTGTGATCTCCACCACCTTCAAGTGCCTTGTAAAAGGATTGTGGAACATTGCAGGACTTATCGATACCAAAATCAGGCTCTGAATCTGAAAGATGAGCACAAGTAGGAATAGGAAAGTAATCGGCAAGGACAGTGGCATAAGAACAAGACGTCGAGGTCATCTCCCCAGGCAAGATGACCACGGTCAGATTTGAGCGGCTAGGCGAGCTGCAAGAAAGATGCGAGCAGACTTCGGATGCGTCAACAACGAGACGAAACTGCCTGTCAGAAGCGACGAGCGCGTCGTCAGGTTAGGAGATGAAACGAGCAGCCAGACGCTGTCGTCTACTGGTAAGGAGCAGTCAGACGTCGTTGGCTGGAGATGACTTGAGAGCGAGCGTCGTCAAGTAAGAGCTGCGGGCGTACTTGAAAACGTCGTCGTCGGAGACTACGGAGAGGACATAAGTCGATAGATTCACCATCAAAAATCGTCATTGGGCGAAAACCTAGCAGAGTCGGCTGCCGACGCCATATATATATATATATAGGAAACTTAATAAATTAAAAATGAAAAGATAATAGTTTATTAAAATATTTATTTAATTAAATTTTATACCTTATTAGGCTTCCAAATTTAAAAGAGTCGGCATCAAGACAAATCAAATAACAATTAGGATGAGTAAGTGTACTTTTGAATTATAGTAATAATTTGTTTATTCTCAATTCTTTTGAAGTTAATGATACATGTACATGTTTTATTCAAATTGAGATATCATTTCTTTATCGGTCATATTATTATGAATGTTGATAGATACATATTATGATGCATTGATGTATGTGTCATATAATATGTTGAATTGAATGCGATGAGCATATGAATGAAATTTTTATAAGGACTACTAGTATGTGCAAGATTGACTATGGCGGAGTCACCCCTTAATGATACTAGTGAGAAGCACTAAAATGCTCGTGCACATATATAAAAAAGAATATTGATATTGATGCGACTTAATTAACATAATTTTTCTACGGTGCTCCTGTGATGGTTGCATATCTTTTTTAGGAAGCCCTAAGATTAATATATTAATTAAAAAGAATGATACAGATAGATTGTAAGGGAAGACCCAAGCATGACACCCTACCTACACCATAACCACAAAGGGTTCCAAAACAAAAAAAAATACAAAAAAATACATGAGAGATCTAAAGAAAAAACCAAAAAGTGTCAAAACACGTAGTATTAGGTAGCTAGAGAGCGACCCAATTTTGTCTTGCCTCTGCCTCTAGTTCTAGGGAACGAGCTAGCTATTAAATTGGTAAAATGAGTGACATTGCCAGTAGTAACCAATGTATCATCCAATAGGTTCCCGAGCTCGAGTCGACCTCCATTCTTCTTCTTACTCCTGGAATAAACCTGTCATTCCTCATCCGAAGATTGACTCACCTGATCAGTGGATTGATCTAAAGTGTGTCGAACATTTATAGGTTGTTGAACATTAGAAGCAACTACCTGTTATATCAGCTGATCTTTTATTGAATCAAAGGAACACTCTCGTGTGTCTTGACATGTAAGTGAGTCTTCTTCAATAGCAGTGGGTGGTAAAAGCACGATTGGATCTGTACCTGTAGTATGGTGTTCTTCATCAGGAACTGCGGTGTTAGAAATAGGATTGGGTTGCATCTTCTCAACAGTGATGGTAGATGACTGATCTTTAGTAATATCCGACCTTAGATGTGGATGCAAGCGATAGTAAATAGTAGAACTGTGACCAAACATACTACAATGAGAGCAATAAAGAGGGTGTGATTCTATTTCAACCTTTTGCCAATACTCGTTGTAAGTGGTTCCAATCCATTACCTCATCCGGAATTGATTGAGTGATATCTTTCTCAGCTAACACACAAACCACAGAGGACCTGGTGACAACAAGCGTAAGACTATCAACCTTGAGAGACTTACCGTAAGCAGTTGCTAAGGAGTAGAGAATTTTCAAGTTGAACAGATGTAGTTTTAACCCCAGAAACTTTATGCAAACAAGAATGATAGTTGTCGATCTTGATAATTTTTCAAGAAAAAATGTATGAAATCGGTATCGTGAGATAACTGAATAAGTATATGTCAATCATCAAGTAAACAAATATTCTAACCGACCAACAACTTCATAGCATCAAAATCTCTCTGAATGATCTCAAGTTTTGGGTTACCATAAAGAAATTTCCCCAGTGGAGCAAAACGTCAAGAAAACGAGAGAGTACTTATTTCAACCTCTATGATAATAAGAGCACACTTCCCATTTTTTTACAAATCATTTTAATGAAAGTGTAATCACCATTATCTTCAAAAGCCTTGTGGAAAGATTGTGGAACATTGCAAGACTTGCCCATATGAAGACCAGTCTCTGAACCTGAAAGATGAGCACGAGTAGGAATAGGAAAGTCTCCGGCAAGTGCAGTGGGATAAGCATGGATCGTTAATGCCATCTCCACCGACTGGATGGTCTGTTGGGCAGGAGAACAAACAGTCGCGTCGTCCGGAAGGAGACGACTGCGAAGAAGTATCGTCGACTGCAAAACACAACTGCGAAAATGAAGAACCGTCGTCTATGGGAATCAGGTGTCATCGGCAGAAGATGTCGGCTACGGAAGACAACAACGAGCGATAACGAGGGCGAGTGTCGTCGACGGAAAAATGATGTTGTCGAGTGGAGACGACGCGAGCCGCGACTACGAGGGCAAGAGTCGTAGATTGCGGGTGATGTCGTCGATTACAAAAACGAAGCGAGCGAGCGTCAAAGACAAAGACGTCTGTGAGTGAGCGTCGTCGAGAAAGTTGCTAGGGCGTGAAAACGTCATTGCGGAAGACGATGGAGAGAAAGTGATAAAATGAGGAATCACCGCCGGGTATCGCCAACGAGAGAAACCCTACCAGAGCCCACTGTCGCTGCTGACCTATATGTCCTGTGATGATTGTATATATATCTGTATATATAAGGATATTGATATGCTACTGATATATTAAGGTTCGTTGAACAACATTAAATGTTTTTTATTGATTTATTAAACGCTTGATTTCACTGGCTTGTTTAACTCAAAGTTAATTTAAACTAATTTTTCCAAAGTCAAGACATATATTCTACTATTAAAACTTATTCAAATAAACTTTGAAATTTAATTTTAAAGTAGTCCACTCCAATTGAGTNAGGTTGCAATAGTTAGCCAGCCACACGAAGAGAATTACTTCATTGCCTCTAATATTCATGCTCGTTACACAATCTTTAAAAATCAACAAACCTTTGATCATATCGCCCATCAAACTATGCACGGGACGATTGTCTCCGAATATGCTGGGAGTTTTTAATATTTCTTTGCACAAAGCAGATTTGGCACAGCCAGGTATGCCTGGACATAAGAACAAAGTTAAACAATGTGAAGAGAAACAAAAAAAATATGAGTTGTTTGAAATGGTGGACAAACAAAAAACAGGGACCAAATATTATACTATGCTTGGACAAAGAGAAATGAAATCACTTTCCAAGGTATGCTACATGAAGCAGACACATTAAAAAACGGATAAAATTTCTTTCGAAAGAAAAAAAATAGTTAAAAACCAATAGTCACCAAATAAGAAGAAAATATTACGAGCGGTCGATTGCAGGTCCAGTGACGGTTTGGATTTTGGCCACACCGTCATGTATCGCACGAAGGACCATCCGCTCGTCCGGATGTGTGATCGCTGCACGTAATAATTTCTCCCAAATAAGTAATGAACTTATAAAAAGCTATTTACTCTGTTCGGTAAATCAGTAGAGGACCATCAGGACCGTTGTTCGGATGTGTGATCGTTGCACGTAATAATTTCTCCCAAATAATAAAGTAATCAACTTAAACTAAATTATTTACTCAGTTCGTTAAAATCAGTATAATAAACACTGCAATAAGTTCTTCGGACAGATATAAAACTACAGATTCTTTAGAGTAGAGACAGAACAAATACAAGAGCCTACCTTCAACCCTAAAGTTCTGCAAATGAAACACCCTACCTTCAACCAGCCAATTAAAACTGAGCATAAATGCGAAAAAGAAAAGAAAAAGAGCGGCATTACTCTAATATCCAGCACGCACTCACAATTTCACTACAGTCAGCCACCTACACATCCCAACCATTTCCTTCCAAATCTTTGCTGCCTGCCTGCCCATCCTTCTTCCTTCTATTGCCGATGTTTGCCTAGCATCCCTACCAACCATCAGCTTTTGCTAAATCTGTTGTTGCCCACAAACCATTATTACTAATATCCGTATCTTCCAAATCAGTATTGTCCACTAGCTTTCTTTGCTTGTGTTGTAGTAGTTTTGCCAGCCGCTTTCAGCCAGTCCAACATTCTTGCCTAGTTCATGTCTGGCAGTCTGCATCCTCTAAATCTCCTACTTGTGCATTGGCGTTGGCTTTCATCTTTCCTAAATATACTTTTTTGTGTGTTTGTCAGTGGTTTTCTTTTGTTTCCCACATTTGAATCTTTAACTCTCCCCCTCAACTTGATCCGTACATGCCTATCATTCTAAGTTTGCAAAAAATATTTTAAATGCAACATTGTGAAGTCCTTGGGTGAACACGTATATGAGTAAAATATTTGTTAGGACAATAGAAGTGCAAATAATCCTATCGTCCACTTTTCTTTTATGAGATGCTTATCAACCTCCCATGTTTAGTTCGACCATGTTATACGGGTTTAGTTATATTGTGTTATGAAAGCTGTTATCACAATATATCTTCAAGGTTCTATTCATTCAATCTTCAAATCTTCTATAATTTTTAAACATATCAACGAAGTCCTTGTGCACAACTTATTTACACTTGACGTTGGGACAATAATTTATTTATTACTCCTCTATGTTATAAGATATCCTAATAATGTATAAAAACCTAAATTTGCCTGATCAATAGATGATCCAACATAATCAACATCTGTATAGCTCTATAGCTGGAAATATCGCACTAACTCCAATGGATTGAGAGTATTCTTTCATAGACAACCTCAAATGGGTTGTAACTTGTCAACTGAATAATTAGCTGGTTGCAAGCAAACTCAAATTAAGGAAGAATCAAATACCATAGCTTAATCTTCTTTTCCACAGAACACCAAAGGAGATTTCCCAAACTATTTACAACCTCTGCCTTTACATCTGTTAGAGGATGATTTGCTGAATTGAAGTTAAATATTGTACATAAGTTACCCCAAAAAATCTACCCAAAGTGATTGAGAAATTTCATATTCCTATCTAACTTGATGGTCCTAGGTACACCATAAAGCTCAATTACTTCCCTAGAGTTTAGATCTGTTGTGGGACGCATCCATCTTTTTATGGCAAGTGACAAAAAAAAAAATTTATGTCATCTTGAAGAACGAACAATCATAACAGAATCCTTACTTCGTTGTATTCGAAGTAAACTCACCAAAACATCTATGCTCGTGTCTAACCCCGGTGCCTCTAGAATGGGAATGAGAGTGTATAAACATGTATTCTATCATTGAGACTTAGCCATATGACAAACTGTACAGTTTGACATGTCTCTCCATCTTTGTATGAATCTAGGCCAGTAAAAATTCTCTTTCACTGGGCAAAGAATCTCATCTCTGCAATCATACTTTGTCATCCCCCAATCGTTACTCCTATAAAATGCTCTCATTGTGTAAACTCCAAAATACACAAACTGTTCTGAAGGAATAGATATCCAATACACCTGTGATATTGCTCATGTAATATATGTTGTCAACGGGTCCATTATCTTGAAAACTCTAGTCAACAGAATATAAATTTTTTAACACGTAAAAATTAACCTCCCTAGACTGCATAGTAGTGATCAGTAAGTAGCAATGACTCAGTGCACATGTTACTTTGTTCGACTCTATCTTATGTTTGAGCACATAAATGGCACGAAGTGTAACACATAATTTTGTCAAAATAGGTGAAAATTTAACATATACCCCAAATTTAACATTCCTCAAATTTTGACCAAAGTAATTTTATAAATTCTATATGTCAAATCAATCAATTTGACATATAATATTTATATAAATTATAGATGTATACGAAAATATAAAATTTTGAAATAATGAACCTAATTAGAATTAATTAAGCATCTAATTAATCTTCTCTAATTCTGACAATGTAGCTAGTAGACATTCCTCGCACCTAAGAGCGCATGCATTGGTCTGATATGATCGAACGAATGTCATTAAAGGGGATCTAAGTTATATGTAGTACTCCATTTCATTATTTTCCTCCCAATTCTTCATTTTCACAGTTCTTGCGGGTGTTGCGCTTTGGTACTATAACACAAAGGGGTGATCGACCGAAGAGTGAGCCGAAACTTACGATGAAAGGTAGGAAACACTATTTCATGATATTCTGGATATTGTTTTCCTTCCCCAATATTCCTTTTTGGCATTTGCTACAAATTAAGGCAGTTCACGTGTTCCCTATTACTATAGTTTTGCAAGAACAACATTGAACAATCAAAGAGAGAGACGCTCTACGATAGGCCCACTTCATGAGTTGCAGAAAAGGGTTAAAGGAAAAGGGAAAGGAGGGAAAAATAATATAAAATATTGGAGAATGGTTGTTATGACGAGAAGTACTTTTGAGCTAAGAAAATTATGTTTATAATTAAATCACGATAAGATTCCCAAATCCTAATATTCAGTCGAGGACTAAATTCGGTAACATTTAAGATCAGAAGGAGACGAAAAAATAGGAAACCTTTGGTATTGAGGGAAGTGGGGACATTGATAACTATCAATCTTTATCAATAGTTAATGTAGCTTATGACCTAGATGATGACCCAGTGATATGACATGACATGAGAAAAATTGAGGCCTATAAAATTACAAATGATATTCTTAAGATTAGATTGATGACTTTTATAATAAAGGCATGTTTTATACTGTTGCCATGATTTTTTAAAGTATGTCTCTTCTTTTACATATTTTATACAATTATTATATGATAAATTGCATTTAAATAATAATTATCAATACAGATGAATATGCCTGAAGAAGAATCAGAAAATAGTGAATGTCAATCTCTTACACCAATTGCAGAGCAAGAAGTACAAGCTGAAATGTCATGAACAAAAATGTTGATAAAAAATAGGGCATTGTGACAAAATAGCTACTATTGAAAAATCATCTACCAGCACAAGATCTAGATCTAGAGATAATACAAGAGTTGATCGACACTTGAAAAATCTTCCAGAAATTCAAGTCGCCTGCATTTAAGGGTGCCAGTGACTATACAGTTACTAAAGATTGGTTATAAAAGATTAAAAAAAAATCTAGATGGTTTGATTTGCCTAGAAAACAAGAGAGTAGAACAAGCAATTTTCATATTAGAAGGCAATGTAGAGTGGTGGTCGCAAGCATAGCATAGACAAAAACTTCAGTTGACACCTCTTCAAAAGATTTAGTGAGATGATTTTGCTAGAGTTTTCAAAGGATTGGTTCATTCCAATTTCAACCATATTATCATTGCAAGATAAATTCTTGAATCTGACTCAAAGATCCAAGACAATTACCTAATATAAAACATAATTCACTTCTATTTCCATATACGCACCCCATTATGTCAATACCTAAGAAAAAAATATCAATAATTTTTGTGCAGCTTCCGAGATCAGCTGACTTTGGCTTTGGCTCCTTTTGAAATCAATGACTTCTCAATGTTAGTTGAAAGGACCAGAAGAATTAGAAATGAGCTCAACATCTCCAAACAGCTGTGGCAAATGCAAACAAGCAAATAAAAAGATTTTGGCAAGGGAGAAGAAGAACCCCAGAGAAAAAACTTTAAATCAGAAGAAAACTGAAGCAACCACAACTAGAAGATTATGTGAGAAAATGTGAAAAAAATGTATTTTGGGCGGTGCTCGATGAGTTCAAGAAAGTACTATAGATGTAGACATTTAAGGTTCCAATGAACTATCTGAAGTAAAAGAAAAGAAACAATAAACTACGAACATTCTAGGAATAGGGGACAACCTAGAAAAACTTTTAGAAGGTGGTCAGTTAAGCAAAACTCACTTTTTAGTAAAGTCTTCAACTCAAACAACGGGTGAAACTTCATTGCACAAAAATGAACAGTTAGTGAATGCCAAAGTTTTACAATTACCCCTCAGAACGATAAAAAATCAGAAGTAGTTACAACTACACATCCTTAAATCAATATGACACGGTTTAATTCAATTCAGGTGCATCACATTCTTTCATTTAAGAATAATTTGATGTCAGCTTATCTATTGATATTATGTACTTTGCAGCTATCTTATGTGTTACTATGCTTATGGTAAATGATTTCAATGTAAACATAAAATATTTTGTGCATGTTAGTATTTAAAAAAACATGGAAATATAATTAAATATAATATCAATTCAAAATTTCAATGTCATATTAGAGATGGACTTGTTAGTGAAAATTTTTGCTATGATTGAATGATGAAAACGACAATTAAAATTCAACTTGCCTAGCGAGAAGTCATTTTAGCTTTACTGTAATAGGAATGCAAAATCTTCTTTGAACAATACAGTGAAAGTTGAAAAATATTTGCGAAGTGATTAATCGGTGCTCTTAGCCAAATTAGAAGTGTTGAATAAGTATATGCAGAATTTGAAGAACATACCAATTACATTTTAGCTTTACTATAATAGGAATGCAAAATCTTCTTTGAACAATACAGTGAAAGTTGAAAAATATTTGCGAAGTGATTAATCGGTGCTCTTAGCCAAATTAGAAGTGTTGAATAAGTATATGCAGAATTTGAAGAACATACCAATTACAATTTTTTTTTTATGTATCTCTTGGATAATTGTCAGGATTGCCACCAGAACCAAAAGTTAAATTTGGCATTGATGTGCAGTCAAGAACGTCTGCAATTTTCAAATTTTCAAAAGGGTAGCTCCAAAGTAATTGCAAGAAATGAAACTTCAATTGCAAACATTGATAGATAAGGGCTTTATCAGGCCGAGCAATTCACTTTGGAACGCTCCAGTATGCGGCTGTGCATTGGTAGTGAAGAATTGAATAACGTGGCAATCAAGAATAATTACCCGTTACTATGGATCGATGATCTATTTGATCAGCTAGAGGGAAATATTGTATTTTCCCGAATTTATTTAAGATTGAGATATCATTAGGTCAAAGTAAAGGAGACAGTTGTTACTAAGATAGCTTTTGGGACTATGTATGATCATTGTGAATTTCTTGTTATGCTTTTGGGTTAATTAATCTTACTTTCATATTTATGGACAGATGTAACCAAGCTTTAGGCAGATCACTGTGTTATAATTTTTATTGATGATATTCTTATATAATAAAAAACTAATGATGATCAAGTCAAGCAGCTGATGATAGTATTGGAGTAGTTGAGGCAGAATCAGTTATCTGCAAATTTTTCAAAATATGAATTTTAGCTGCACAACATTGCATACTTGAGCTACATTATTACTGGACAAAGATTATTAGTGGATCTTTAGAAAGTGAAAGTAATTGTGGAACGACATACAACAAAGAATGTTATATAGACACGCGGTTTTCTGTGTTTAGCTAAATATTACAGGAGAATTGTTAAAATATTTTCACAGAAAATTGTTTTTGTCCAAGTTAATGAAAAAAGATGTTAAATTTGAGTAGACTAAAAAAAGTGAACACAATTTTCAAGCATTGAAGAAACATATGACTATTGCTCCAGTAGTAAATATTCCATCAGGTACAGAAGAGTTCCATATTTATAGCTATGCTTCATTAAGAGGCTTGGGTAGCATTTTACTGCAAAAAGAGATAATAAGCCATGCATCTAGACAGTTGAAACAACATGATAGAAATTATCCGACACATGATCGAGAGTTAGTTGTTGTAGTCTTCGCTTAACATTTAGAGACACTATTAGATTGCGTGAAATGCATGGTATTCACTGATAATTACAGGTTATAATATATTTCCACACAAAAAGAGTTAAATCTGTCAAACTTATAGACACCACTTATATTGCGCAAAATGTGAAGTATTCACTAATCATTAGAGTTTGAAATATATTTTCACAAAAAAAAAAACAGAATTTGAGATATAGGCAATGGGTAGAGCTTATTAAAGACTAAGATTTGAATATATAATATTACTCAGGCCGAGCAAATATAGCTGTCAACACTTTAAGTCGTAAATTTATAGGGTAATGCAAGTTAGATCATAACTCAGGAGATGGAGTTGATTAAAAAAAATTATGTCTTGTAGTTCGAAGTCATATTGCGTGGTATAGAATATTTACATCAGCTAATGTTACAAGCAACTTTGGTAAACAAAATTAAAGCAACCCAGAAAGTTAATAGTGAATATCCGAAACTCCTGAAATAACTTCAATCAAGAGAAAGGTTGAATATGATTTTTGTTGGAGATGGTGTTATTAGAAAAACTACTGATTCTAAAGATAGAAAATTCTACATGAGGCTTATCTTTCTGACTATAAATTAATCCAAACACACTAAAATGTACAAAGATTTCAAGTTAATGTTCTGGTGGCCAGGAATGAAGAAAAGTATTACTAAATATGTGCCAGAATATCCAGCATGTAAGTTTGTAAAAGGTAAGCATCAGAGACCCAGTGGACTATATCTAAAAGAATTGAAAGAAATCGTGATGGATTTTGTTCAGGAATTTTCAAGATCCAAGCAAGGTAATGATATTATTTAAGTCATTATTGACAGAGTAACAAATGCAGTTCACTTTTTGTCAATCAAGCAGATATTCAGTTGAAAGGATGGATAAATTGTATATAAAATAAGTTATCAGATTGCATGGTGTTCCGAAAATTATTATTTCTGCAAAGAAGGAAGATTTACGTCTAAGTTGTAGAAAGACATTTAAAAAGGTTTGTGTACGCATTTACATCCACAAACAATCGGAAAATCAGAAAGAATAATTCATATATTGGATGACTTATTAAAGCTTTGTATCCTTGAACTTGGAGGTATTAGGGAAAATCACATCTCAATGATTAAATTTGCTTGTAATAATAGTTACCAATCTAGTTTAAAAATNAAATGTGAGCATCAGAGACCCAGTGGACTGCTACAATTATTATCTATATCTAAAAGAATTGAAAGAAATCGTAATGGATTTTGTTCAGAGATTTTCAAGATCCAGGCAAGGTAATGATATTATTTAAGTCATTATTGATAGAGTAACAAATGCAGTTCACTTTTTGTCAATCAAGCAGATATTCAGTTGAAAAGATGGACAAATTGAATATAAAATAAGTTATCAGATTGTATGGTGTTCCGAAAATTATTATTTCTGACAAAGAAGGAAGATTTACGTCTAAGTTGTAGAAAGACATTTAGAAACGTTTGTGTACGCATTTACATCCACAAACAAACGGAGAATCAGAAAGAATAATTCGTATATTGGATGACTTATTAAGGTTGTATCCTTGAACTTGGAGGTATTAGGGAAAATCACATCTCAATGATTAAATTTGCTTATAATAATAGTTACCAATCTAGTTTAAAAACTGTTCCCTATGAATTATTAGATGAAAAAAAATACAAAAATCCACCAAGTTAAGTTGAAGTTGGTGAATGTCAAATATTAGGACTTCAATTAGTTGATGAAGCCACCGAAAAAATCTGGCTAATCAGAGACAAATTTAAAGTTTTTCAAGATCAACAACAGAAATATTATGGCCCAAGGTTCAAAGCAACATAATTTGATTTTGGTGATAAAAGTTTGACCCATAAAAGTTATAGCCAAATTTGGTCAGAGAAGCAAGTTGAGAACCAATATATATATATATATATATATATATATATATATATATAT
>JXCR01138351.1:142357-167965 GCA_002079205.1 Phalaenopsis hybrid cultivar | reverse complement strand
GTTAGTGCGAGTTAGGATAGGTTTTTGTTGTGCTCTGCTTTCAGATTTCTTGTGATGTGAGTTTTCCTTAATTTAAGTATGTATCCGAGAAAGTGGTGGTGCTCCGGTTGTATCCTACTCCAAGGTGGTGTGTATCTTCCACCCCTTTTGGTTTTCTAGCCCTCCTGCCCCTTCCCCCAAGCCGCTGACCATGCTTAACACCCTTCCCAGCCTCTTTCGCCTCATCTCCTACATTTACCTTTGTTGTCCCAAGCCTCCTAGTCACCTTCCAACCCCTATCGCCCACTCTCCCGCATTTACCTTCGCTGTCTAGCCTTCCCACCATCCCCAGCCACCTTGTCGCTCTTCTACAACAGCCATCCCTATTGTTCCGGTCACTTCCCATCCTGTCAAACCGCTTTCCTTGCATTCTTACCTGTTGTCCACTATTCTAACCCCTTTCTTCACCTCAGGCAACCCCATTGTAGCCCTTAGGAGGGCCGTCGCAACCCTTTGGATTACGTACCAACCACCGAAAATCCTTTCCATACGACCCACCTCACTGTCTAGCCCACCTACCGGCCAAAAAACCGCTTCCTACCGACCCCTACCAGCTGTCCAGTCACCGACAAACACCATCGAATTCATCCTAGGGTGTCTTTTTGATTTATGTTGCCATTTTCGTAAGTGTCAAGAGTCCTTGTTTGTAACCCTATTAAAGCTCATCATAGGGTGTCTTTCCTCCATGTCATCAAAAGGAACATGCGACTTTTGATGAGATTATGGTTCTCACTCTCCTAGAGATTGATAACTTTTTGTTGAGATATATGAAGATCACCCAGACCAAAAGATGTCAGAATTTAAAATTTCAGTGGATATTCTTAGTAACAACAAATTGATAGCATCACAGGTGGCTACACTTCCAGCCCTCCACCCCAGTGTTTCATATAAAAAGACGAAAGACCGGTGTGAAGTTCTTGTTATTGGAATGCAACAAAAGATGTCAGTTCTTCAAAACTTCAAGAGTCAGAGGAATAACTTGAAAGATAATACGAATCACCCATTAAACAAACTCTTGCAAACCCTCAACCTCGCTGATGCCTAACTCGTCATTGATTAGAAGCATAAGAGATATTTACCTGTTTGGAATTTGGCTCGGGAGAACCTACGTAGTGTTGTACCTCCAGTTCAGATTTCCATTTCCTTTCCTGAGTCCCGCCTGGAGCGAGCGATGTAGCAAGGAGCAGCAATGCCGCCAACCCCTTTTTTCCATCCTTTTCTGTCTTTTTTTTGTTTTGAGTTTTATTGCATGCTTGGGATCGTTTTTGTTGTCNCCTTTCCTGAGTCCCGCCTGGAGCGAGCGATGTAGCAAGGAGCAGCAATGCCGCCAACCCCTTTTTTCCATCATTTTCTGTTCTTTTTTTGTTTTGAGTTTTATTGTATGCTTGGGATCGTTTTTGTTGCGACAACTTTCAGACTTCCTGTGTGGAGAGTTCTCTCTGTCCTAGAGTTGTATCCAAGGAGGCGGTGGCGCTCCGGTTATATACCACTCCAAGATGGTGTGTACCAGCCCCCAACAACCCTTTCCCTACAGCCACCATCGTTGTCCAACCTACCTACTGGCCACCAAACCCCTTCCAATCGACCCCTAGCAGTTGTGTAGCTGTCAGCCACCACCATCGACCTCATCCTAGGGTGCCTTTTCGATTTATATTCCTATATTCCTAAGTGTCAAGTCCTTGTTTGTAACCCTATTGAAGTACAACAATAATATTCTTTTTTTTTTTTGTGATTTGGGGTTTTGTCCGATATTCACCTATTTTGACCTAANGTCTTTTCGATTTATATTCCTATATTCCTAAGTGTCAAGTCCTTGTTTGTAACCCTATTGAAGTACAACAATCATATTCTTTTTTTTTTTTTGTTATTTGGGGTTTTGTCCGATATTCACCTATTTTGACCTNCGAAGATATAAAATTTTGAAATGGACAACTTAATTACATTTAATTAAGCATCTAATTAATCTTCCCTAATTCCAACACTATAGCTAGCAGACATTCTTCACACTTAAGAGCAGCTGCAATGGGTGGATATGATCGAAAGGATGAGATTAAATGGGATCTAAGTTATATGTCGCGCTCCATTTCATTTTTACCCGCCCAATTCTTCATTTTCGCAATCATGCAGAGCGTTGTCATTTCAATAATTTAGCACAGAGGGGCGATCAGTAGAACAAAGAGCTGGAACTTAGGATTAAAACTTTCACGGAGAAAATGAAAAGTAAAAAACCCTCTTTCAGGATATTCCAGACATTTCTTTCATTCTATGTTTTCTTTTTGAAATTTTTTACAAATAAAGCATTCCACACGTTCCTTGTTACAATAGTTTTGCAAAAACAACCAGGAGATTGTCAAACTAAGAGCTATGCTCTTCGGTAAGTTCATTTTATGATTTGCATGGAAAATATAAGGGGAAAAGAGGAGGGGAGAGGAATGTGAAGTATCGGAGAAGCGTTAGTTATGCTGAAATGTTGTTTCAAGGTAAAAAAAATTATATTCATGATTAAATCACAATATAAACTAAGAATTCATGAAAATCCTAAGAAGTTTACGAATTTCAGGTTGTTTATACTTGGCGGCGAGCTCGAGGCGAGCTTAGAATAACTCGTAGTAGGGTTGCTCCGTTGTTACAAGTGAAATAATCATGTGCTAAATTAAAAATGATATCCTTCTTTAATTTTTTGATTTGATTTATTGTGACTCATGAATGCATTTAAAATTTCCTCATATTGTTGAATATTTGTAATTGTACATAAGTGTCAATTTGAACTGACACTGACGATAACTATGATTTACTTATTTATTGCCATGATGAGCATGTTTATGAAATCTTCGTTTGCAAGTATTCATATCATGTTGATTATGCACATGATTATGATTTGTCTATGATTATTTATTACAAGAATTATGATCATAAGAATGTCACAAGTGTTAGGTTAGGTGGGGTATTAAATGAATTCTTGTAGGTACGGATGATAGAAAAATTATGGGAATATTGATTCTTGTTGTTTAAACAGGAACAAAATTTTAGAACCGTTGGGATCAGATGAAGATGGAAACTATGGAACTATTGACATCAATGAGGCTATGGATAACAATTATGTTAGGAGGAGTCCAACCTTTATCAATAGTTAATGTAGCATAAGGGATGGGTGATGACCCAAAGACAAAACATAACATAAGAATAGTTGAGGGTTATATAGTTACAATTAATAATCCTATGATTAGATTGATGACTCATATAAATATGCTAATGATTATACGTGAATGTACGAATACCAAGTTTTATACAGTTATCATAATTCTCTGTAGTACATGTCTTTTTTTTTACATATTTTATATGATTATAACATGTTATGATATATGTTGTTCACATGTATATAAGCTCCATATGAGCATGCATGTTGTTTATTTTTCATATAAAAATCTTTATTTAGTCTTTATTATTTCACTGAGGTTGTTGTAGCACACTCTATGTTGACTTTTAAGAAGGAACACCGGGGTGAATAGCAGGTGTAATGTTTACAGCTTTCGTATTTAATTTTGAAGGCTGTACAGACCTTTAGATACATATTTTTATAATTTTATTTTACAACTCTGTATAAACATATTTTAGTGATATGAATTTTCATGCCTCCAATTTTTTGTGAATGAATTATGAATTGAAATGTATTATGTATATTTATAGGGATGTACTCATACTAGTTCATCACCCACAAGGTATTGATTATGTAAGTCAAGACGAGTGCTGGTGAGAATTTAATTTAACCAAATCATCCACCTTTATCGCACCGTGTTTGACCCTAAAGGGGGATAGTTGGAATGTGATATGGAGAAAATCCACACAAGATATGTGTCTACACTTTACCTTGCTCTGGTTATGCAAGAATCTCAAGACCTCGTGCTTAGTATAGAGTGTAAACTCATTCCCCAACAAATAACGACTCCAATAACTGGAGACTCTCACGATGGCATAAAACTCTTTCTTGTAAATAGAGTATTTTATTCTGACATTATTCAACTTTTCATTGAATAAAACAATATAGTTTTCTGCTTCATGTAAAACAGTTCTCATCCTTACATTAAAGAAATCACACTCCACTCAAACACATCATTGAAATTTGAAAGCATTAGACCAGGTACATGAGTCACATGTTTCTTCAAAGCATCAAAGTTGGCCAGTGCATCATCTAACCACGTAAATGTATCTAACTTGAGAAACTTCATCACTGGTGCGCTTTTCATTGAATAAAACAATATAGTCTTTTGCTTCACTTAAAACAGCTCTCATCCTTACATTAAAGACATCACACTCCACTCGAACACATTGAAATTTGAAAGCATTAGACAAGGTACTTGAGTCACATGTTTCTTCAAAGCATCAAAGCTGGCTAGTGCATCATCTAACCACGTAAAGGTATCTAACTTGAGAAACTTCGTCACCGGTGTGAATAAGCTAAAATTTGTAAAAAATCTCTAGTAAAAAAAATCATAACATGAAACTACCATACCCGAGTAAATGATGAGGAATAGAACAGGCCACAATAGCCTCTGTCATTGTTAGGACCACATCAATGTTGGCACTAGAAACAATGTATTCTAGGAAGCACCTATCTGATACAAGAAAGTAGCACTTTCTTCGGGTGACCACATGATGCGGGGCTAGGGCTAGTCGATTCAGCCGGCTGTTAAGGGAACCATTTCAGCCGGTTTCTAGGAAAGTCGAGCGAGCTATCAAAGAGGTGAAGATAGCTGCTCCTTCGATTTATTCCATTTCCTTTCGTGAGTCTCACCTGAAATGAACGACATAAAAAGCAGCGGCAATGTCGCCAACCCTTTGTTTTCTTCCTTTTTTGTTCTTTCTTTTTTGGAGTCCTTTATATGTTTGTTAGTGCGAGTTAGGATAGGTTTTTGTTGTGGTCTACTTTCAGATTTCTTGTGATGTGAGTTTTCTTTATTTTAAGTATGTATCCGAGGAAGTTGTGGTGCTCCGGTTGTATCATACTCCAAGGTGTTGTGTATCTTCCGCCTCTTTTGGTTTTCTAGCCCTCCTGCCCCTTCCCCCTAGCCGCCGACCGCTCTTAACACCCTTCCCAGCCTCTTCCCCCTGGTCACCTTCCAGCCCCTGTCGCCCCCTCTCCCGCATTTACCTTCGCTGTCTAGCCTTCCCACCATCCCCATCCACCTTGTCGCTCTTCTACGACAGCTATCCCTGTTGTTCCGGTCACTTCCCATCCTGTCAAACCCCTTTCCCTGCATTCTTACCTGTTGTCCACTATTCTAACCCTTTCCTTCACCTTAGGCAACCCCATTGTAGCCCTTAGGAGGGTCGTCGCAGCCCTTTGGATTACGTACCAACCACCGAAAATCCTTTCCATACGACCCGCCTCACTGTCTAGCCCACCTACCGGCCAAAAAACCGCTTACTACCGACCCCTACCAGTTGTCCAGTCACCGACAAACGCCGTCGAATTCATCCTAGGGTGTCTTTTTTATTTATGTTGTCATTTTCCTAAGTGTCAAGTGTTCATGTTTGCAACCCTATTAAAGTTCATCATAAGGTGTCTTTCCTCCATGTCATCAAAAGAAACATGCGACTTTTAATGAGATTATGGTTCTCGCTCTCCTAGAGATTGATAACTTTTTGTTGAGATATATAAAAACCACCCAGACCAAAAGATGTCATAATTTAAAATTTTAGTGGATAGTCTTAGTAACAACAAATTGATAACATCACAGGCGGCTACACTTCCAACCCTCCACCCCAGTGTTTCATATAAAAAGACGAAAGACTGGTGTGAAGCTCTTGTTATTGGAATGCAGCAGATCTCAGTTCTCCATAACTTCAAGAGTCAGAGGGAAGACTTGGAAGATAATACGAATCACCCATTAAACAAACTCTTGCAAACCCTCAACCTCGCTGATGCCCAACTCGTCATAGATGAGAAGCATATGAGATATTTACCTGTTCGGAACTTTGATCAGGAGAACCTACGTAGTGTTGTACCTCCAGTTCAGATTTCCATTTCCTTTCCTAAGTCTCGCCTGGAGCGAGCGACATAGCAAGGAGCAGCAATGCCGCCACCTGTTATGTTTTTTTTTTTGTTTTAAGCTTATTGTATGCTTGGGATCAGTTTTGTAGTGACAACTTTCAGACTTCCTGTGTGGAGAGTTTTCTCTGTCCTAGAGTTGTATCCAAGGAGGCGGTGGTGCTCCGGCTGTATCCTACTTCAAGATGGTGTGTACCAGCCCCCAACAACCTTTTCCCTACAGCCACCATCGTTGTCCAGCCTACCTACTGGCTACCAAACCCCTTCCAATCGACCCTTAGCAGTTGTCTAGCTGTCAGCCACCACCATCAACCTCATCCTAGGGTGCCTTTTCGATTTATGGATCCTATATTCCTAAGTGTCAAGTCCTTGTTTGTAACCCTATTGAAGTACAACAATAATATTCTTTTTTTTTTGTGACCTGTCGCAATGTTGTAAATGCTCATCTTTAAGACGGTCGTAAACCAAAATATCATCAAAACATATAACGACCAATTCTCCAATGAAGTGCAAATCAAGCGAAATGACAACCTTTCACTAATACAATCTATCATGTGTCTAAAAATTATCTTCCCCCCCCCCCGTCTTCTGGTTTCAACATAATCTGATGATAACCACTACGAAATCAATATTGGCAAAAACATTGGATCCATGTAATTGATCAAGCAAATCATCCAATCTCGAAAAATGAAACCAATACTTTATGGTGATCTTATTCATGATCATGCTATCAATACACATGCAATAAGAATTATCCTTTCTTAGTACAATGAGAGATGGAACTATGCATGATCTAGTACTCACGGAATCTTCTAACCATTAAATCTATAACCTGCTTTACAACTCCTCGTGCCAGGTTAATCACATCTTATAGGTTGGTCGGTTGGGGAGCACTGATCCTAGAATAAGTTCTATGACAGGATGAATCTCTTTTAGATATGGTAAATCAAAGTGGCATGTTTTCAAACAGCGCATCATGAAATTCCTCGATTTAGGATCACACTGCCTAAAATATCATATCCTCCATATCACAACCTTCTAGCTCACCAAGACAAATCCCATTGCCACCTCTCTCATAACCTGTAGAAAGATAGCAAGAGGCACTATAGCTCTGGTCTATGTTTGAGTACTCATAAATGTTGGCTCCTTCAATGATAAAAAAAATATGCTTCTCTCCCTCCATAAATGAGTAGTTATTTTGTGATCATCATGTGTATCCCTATACATACGACATGTGCAGCTTATTTCAAATTAGAAGTTTTACCAAACGTTTTTCCTCGGCACCGATCCTATTCCCCTACTTCAACCAAATCAGGGAATATGTTGAAAATGCTTCTAAATAATGAGGCACAATTTGTTAATCATTCATTTAAATACCATATTTTCACAATTGTTTCTGTTTGTAATGAAATTACACGCCTTCCACTTCACCATATGAGTACATAAGTGTTACGAGCCACTGCAAATAGCTCTTAAGCTCGATCTGGAGAACTTGTTGAACCACAATCATCACACTATCGTCTACAGGTGGCTAACATTCCCCTTCAGTCTTTCTCTCCCTTGGTCTACACGCTTTGCTTCCTCTACTACACCCTATTAAGTAAAAAAAATCATTCTTTGGGCGCTAAGATGTAACGTGCTAGTATCCAAGGTACTGGAAACACATTCTAACTGAAAATGTTTTGGGAGTGTTGATCTGGCCAGTTCTCTTATCCTCCTATGTTGGGTTCTCCTCACGGGGGCAGCGTTTGATCCTCTGGTTAGTCCTCTTATCCTTCTGTGTTGGTCCTCACGCTCACGGGGGCAGCGTTTGATCCTCTGGTCAATCCTCTTATCCTCCTGTGTTGGCTTCTCCTCACGGGGGGCAGCATTTGATCCTCTAGTCAATGTGCTCTTGCGACCTAATATGATGGTTGTACCTTATTTGAAAAATGGTGTGAACTTGATACTTCTATGTTATCTTTTCAACTTATGGACTATGGCTTGAACATCCTATAAAGCTACACCACTCTGCTAATGGATGGTCTTAATCCTCCGAGATATCAGACTATGGTTTTCTCTTCATGATCCACCAGCTCGCATTTCAACATAAACTGGTCAAACTCAGCAGTACACCCATCTACTCAGATGTCTTTTTGTTGTAAATGATGAAGTCTGTCTCTTATCTATAATGTGATGGCAAGTACTTATCTTGGATCTCATTTCCCATCATGAATAAGGTTGCAATCTTAATTTTTCCCTCATGCGGATGCAGACACTTTAGGTTCTTCCACCATAAGGAAGATTTTTTCTTTGATTAAATTGTAGTTAGTTTCATTATTCTATTAAACAGAACGTCCTTATACTCAAAAATCCATTTCACGATTTGGAGCCGCTCAATAAACTCATATGGAATTATATGACAATCAAAACCTGATACGTCAACCTCCACTCCAAAATCATCGTCAAGCACTTGGTGAAAGCATTTTCATGGTCTTCTTCCCCTGAATGGTCAGCATTATTGTTATGGTGTTAACTTTCCAATGATATATTCTTTTAAAATCAACAAGCCTCCATAGCGATTGGAGGATTCCCATTTCATATCCTCCATACAAGCTGCTAAATACCTAGTTGAAGGCTTCTCCTTGGCGGCAAAATGAATTTTTCTTCATTTAAGGGTTTAGGTTAAAGTGATAAATGACAGGACAGATTTTTGGTGAAAATAGGAAAGATGGCTTTTGCAAATTTAGGTTTAGGGTTAGGAATTGTCGTATGATTGATTTGGGAATTGAGTTGCTAGAAGGTTTAAGTTATATGAATTTCAGGTTTAAGAGTAAGAAAGAATAATCCCTAAAAATTTAAAATTAGTCAAACTCTAATACCAAATGATACAGTTATAAGGTTTATAGATCATGTGGAATAACATATAGGTAAATTGTAGGATGGGTAACGAAGGAGGAAGGAGTGATGAAAGCTAAAATGCAAAGCAAATGACAGTTGGATAGCAAACTAGCTGCGAAGAAACAGCAGGTTGCAAATGTCAAATGGAAGGTGGTAGCAGGTTTGGAGAGGGAGGTACCCTTTAGACCTTTGAGAGAGATCACCACCTCAATCCAATCAGGTTACAGGCACACCACCTGAGAGAAATCAAATGATATAGCATTGCAATAGAGAACATAGCGAGAAAAAACTTCAAATAACATAAACCAAACAAAAAGTTCGCCCAACAGATGCAACATATTATATTCATAATGACACTTAAATTAAAACCTAATTAGAAGTCAAAATATGGTAATAAGAGTCCACATTACCCGTAACAATCAAAATAGTGGGAAAATTACGGCTACATGGCTTTCCCCCAAAACGGAACCATCCCAATTCGATCCCGGATCACGGAATTCCAGGATCCCATACTCCCACATAAAAAGGGTATGAAACAAACCAACTTTTATAACAGAAACAAGAATATTTTGTAGCCCCAAATAAGCATTTTAAGGTCAAGCATAGATGTTCAAATAAGATAGCATTTGTTTTCATTAAAAGATTTACAAGGCAACTTCAATGGTTTAACAGTAGACAATCAGAAACAAACAAGCCAAATATTACCGGGGAAGAACACAATAAGACCCTCATCTTTTTTAACCATGTCTAAATTAGCGGTTGTGGGACTAGTAGGGGCTGAATCTTCATCAGGATGAAGATCGCCCTCTTCATCTCTAATTCCTTCAATGATAGCCTGAAAATTCTCAACCCTGACAAGATTTCCAGCAGATCCTATCAAAGCCTGGTTTTGAGGACTGCGCATGGCATACTTTTCAAGAAAAGGTTCAGCTTCAGAAAGATAGGTTGACGATGACAACTGACGGTGCCCAAATTTCCGTCGAATATAAACTGCCCTGCAAATATAGGCTTTATAAGCTTTGCAACAGCTATTGTAGAAATGACAATAACTTAACAAAATTAGCTAAAGAAGTAAAGCACAAAGCTAGCTATCACCATTCATCAAGCATTTTACTCAGCTCTCTCTGTTTTCCAGCTGATGTTCCCCAAATCTTCATTTGCCTTGCAAAATAATAAGAGATCAGCTTAAAGAATAAGCAGCAATAGCTTAATCAAGATAATTATAATTGAGTGATCGAAAAAGGTGATAAGGTAAGCCAGAAAATTTTGAAAAAAAAATGGAATTAAGGGCAATTAAATTTAAATTCCTAAATGCAATCTGATGTGCATCTTCCCAATCCGGCGCACCTTCAACATGTTTACCTGTTGCTCACAATAATTACACCAACAAGTCCCTAGCCCAGCTATCATTTACGATCATCAGCACTCAACCTCGTACAAACATCTCTCTAGCATGCAAAACCATTCTTTCTTTCATTCAATGACATACAAAGGAGATCCCATGCATCTAAAACCTAGTGGAAATGAGCTCAACATCCTCAAGACCAAAAACCAAACGCTCAATGACCTCGAATCTAAATAATTTCATGACACAAATATAGGTATAAATTCAGTTTTCTTTGTCTCCAATTCTCTTGAACAAATACAGGTGAATAAATGAAGTCATTACCATTTGATAAACGAACATTGAAGACCTCTCATCATCGATCTTTTCTCCAACTAGGCTTTGACCTTTAGTTCGAAATGTAGTACATGTTCCCCCAGTTGACTACTAGTCTGCATTGACAGAATGCTTATCCACTATAGTCATATGTATGTGTGTGTGTTATTAAACTCCAAAAAATATATCCATGTGTGGCTAGCTTAATCATAAAGTATCAAATTTCTCTAGCAACGAGGGAGCTATTGGGACCCCCTCCCTCTTTCTGTGATATGCTACAATAGCCGGATGTCGGTTCACACAAGCGGCACAGAGCCGAACTGAGAGGGCCATTTTTAACTCCTTTCCAATTTTTAGCTAGTTTCCTCTTTTCATTTCATTCCTTTATAGTCCTTTCCTATATATGTGTAGTATTAGGATTTAGAGGGGGGTTTGGTGTGTTTTGTTTAAGACAGCCAGTTGAGATTTGTATGTAATGTATGGTTCTATTTGTAAATAGAAGAAGTCTGAAAATCTATTTGTAAATGTTAAAATGCTCTATATATGAAATAAGTAAGTCTTTCATGAGAATTCAATTCTTTATGGTATCATAGCCTTAACCCTAGCAGCCCTAGTTGATGCGTCAGAATCAACATGCCGGAACTCAGACTTTTCTCTCATCCTCGTGTTACAGTCGCAACTAGAGCGAAAACAAGGGGATCACGACTTTACAGATCGCGGTGTTTTACAGTTGCAACCAAGGCATTGCGAGATCGCGAAACGGAAACAAGGGGATCATGAAAAGGAATCACGGTGGGGATCACAATGCAATCATGCTAACTATGAAAGCCACTATGGGATCCCGAGCTGGTGAGACAAGAGCGGTTGGTGCGGTACTGTATTTTGTGAACCCCCATGATACAATTGTGCTCTTGTGTGCAAACTGCAGACGCCTTTGGCTACTGGATCACTGCATAATAGTTCAAGAAACTCGATGCTGGGAGGAGGTGAAGTGCACGTGAAATCAGAACAGTTAAGGTGAGAAATTTGATTCTACGTGCGTGAGAAGACGACGAAGGCTGCGAAATAATTAAATTAAGAATGCCAATAGACGAAGATAGTGTGGGAGGTAAAGGTTTGGAGCTTCTTGTGAAGATAGATCATCAAATTTTGAAGGTATTGGTCGGGCTCATACAAAGAGCTAGCGTCTTGAAGGGAGCCACTACCTCAGCACGTGCTCCGACGCAGGTGAAACTAGATCTCCCACGTGGATCTGAAGCTCGATGAATCGGCCACATATCTGAGCTGGTCACGTCGGATCAAGGCTGTTGTAGCTGGGAAGAGAATAGAAGGATACCTGATGGGGGTCAAGCCAAAGAGTGGCTGTGTTGAGGGAGATGAAGGAGGATCACACAAGCATTGACTTACACATGCCTAGTCAATTCGATGGTTCCATCAATTGCCTCATCAGTGGATGGCATTCAAAAGGTGAGCGACATCTGGGCAAAGTTGAAGGAGATCTATGCTAGAGACGAGAATCACAAGAGCGTGTTCCACATTCAGCATGAGATATAGGCAGTGATTCAGGGGTAGATCAATTCAAGAGTACTTCATAGACTTGGAGTAGTTGTGGCAAGATCTTGATCAATTCTCACAAATATCAACTATGGTGATTTGGGGAGCAAGAAAGGGGAGATTTTTGCACAGATGGGGACTATGTAATTTCTAGCTCACTTGAACCTGACTTTTGAGCATAAGAAATCAATTTTACTAGCCCAAGCAACATGGCCAAAGAGGTTGACTAAGGGGCTATCAAGCAAATCGGATGGTAGCAGAGGACTAAAGAGAAAAAAGAGTAGCCTTTACCGAGAAGGATTCACAAGTTACTAGAGTTGTTAAAGAGGAAGCATAAAATAACAAGAAATGGAGTTGAGAATGTTTCAAATCCATCGACATCAAGGGGTAACATTGCCCCTTATACTCACTTCAACAAAGGTAATGGTGACACACCAGCTCTTGCCTTTATTTCCATCATAGGATCATCAGAATGGATCATAGATTCTGGTGCTTCTCGTCGCTTGATAGGTACTGCTAGAGAGTTCTCTTTATATATTCGTCTAGCATAACCAAAAACTATACAGACTGTTGATAGTACAACACAACCGAAAGGTGGTAAGGGTATAGTGAGATGTACCAATCATATGACTTTGCCCAATATTTTGCATGCCCCTTTACCAATAAACCTCATATCCATTAGTGTCATTATTCTCCAGTTAAAATGCATTGTTTCTTTTGATATTCCTCAGGTGAACTTCTAAGAGAAAGAGACGGGTCGAACACTTAGGATTGGAATGTGGTATAACGAACTCTGGTATTTGGACCGAGAGCAGATGGACTCAGCTCTGGTATACATGGTGGAAAGTACTGCAGTAGGAGAATCTGGAAGGCGCGAAGATGTGTTACAACTATATCACAGGACATCCTAGTCTTAGTCTAATGATTCGATTGTATCCTTCTATGTATGAAAAGGCAAATAGAAAAAACAAATGTGCGATGCTTATGAGTTTGACAAGCTCACTAGAAGCTCTTAAGTCAATTCTGGGAATAGGAGCATTGGTGTGTTTGATTTGATACATTCTGGTGTATGAAAATCTTGTCCTACTAGTTCTATAAATAGTTATTATTATTTTGTTGCGTTTATTGATTGTTTTTCTCATGTTACATGGATATACTTGATGAAACAAAAGAGAGAGGTGAATGTTTTCTTTAAAGTTTTCACAAGGCAATCCAAACCCAATATGAGGCAATTGAGAATGCGCTAAGATCTTATAATAAAATAGAACATATAAACAAAGCATTTGAGGACTACATGTCAGCTCAAAAGATACAACATTAAATCGCATGCCGATACACAACAACACAAAATAGAGTGGCAGAGAGGAAGAATCAGCATTTCTAGAGGTAGCCCAAAGCAAAATGATGACAATGAATGTCCCACAACAATTATGTGGTCAGGCAGTGTTGACAGTCACTCAATTGATTAACAGCATGCCCTCAAGAGTGTTGGGGTGGAAGTCTCCTTGTCAAATGTTGAAAAAGAAAAAATAATGGGCTTGTTTCATTGAAGGTATTTTAATGTATATGCTTTGTGAAAGATAACAGGTCATCTATAGGGAAGTTGGATCCCAGAGCCGTGAAACGTGTGTTTGAAGGGTATTCTGCTAATCAAAAGGGTATATATGTTGGAGCCCTATATAGAAGCGATACTTTGTGAGCATGGATGTGTCATTCAGAGATTTTAAACCATACAACACTCTGGAGGTAAGTCACCCTTCGGTAACTCAACAACTACCGGAGAGATGAGGCAATGAAAGTGAGTAATAGTGGTGATGAAGTGGTGAAAGTAGGAGAAATGTCAAGTCATGTGATGTGGGATGAATAAACTAAGGAGACAGAAATGGAGATAGACCCTAGAGGTGGTGGATACACGGAGGAAGTAGCAAATTGAGAGAACAGAGCCTATTGCGCCAATAAGTTCCTAATCTCAGTCTTCCCCAACTCTTAAGACACCTACACCAACCTCCTTTGATTCAAATCTCTCAAGTGATATTATTCTTTCTCCGTCCACTCCTCCCCCCAAAAAAATTTTAAGGAGAACCTTCCATAGCAATGCAAAACATCCTCCCGATCATTTTGGATGAGAACTTGACATAGTGAATTTTGTTTCTTCTTCTAACAACTCACATTTGCATGGAGCATTCATTGCATCATTGGACTCTACCTCTATATCCAAGTGTTGGCAGGTCGCTAAAGAGGATCTCAAGTGAAAAGTGGCGATGCATGAAGAGCTTGGAGTTCTTGATAAAAACCGAACATGGGAGATTTTACCACTAACAGCAGGGAAAAAGACAGTTGGATGCAAGCAGACCTTCACAGTAAAGCAAACAACAAAAGGGAATGTGGAGAGGTACAAAGCACTACTAGTGACAAAAAAAGTACAGTCAGACGTATGACATTGACTACAATGAAATCTTTGCACAACTAGCAAAGATGAGAGCGTTGAGGACACTGGCTTCTCTAACAATGAATGGTGGATGGAGATTCCACCAACTTGATGTATAGAATGTTTTTTCTTCATGGGAAGCTATTGGATGAGCTAATACGGTGATACTATCAAGATTCAGTGCATCCCCGATAATGGGCAAGGTGTGTAGGCTCAGGAAGTCATTATATGGCTTGAAGCTATCTTGAGCTAGGTTTGACAAGTTTAGAATAACGATAGTTGACATAAAATATTTGCAGAATAATGTAGCCACACGGTGTTCTTTCGGCAACATGAAGGTCACACGACCATACTCACTATGTATGTGGATGAGACAATAATTAAAAGAGATTATGAGGCAGAGATTACTCAACTGAAGATAAGATTGGGAAAGCAATTTGAGGTAAAGAATCTAGGACAACTTAGATACTTTCTTGGGATTGAAGTGACTCATAGAACTGAGGGGATGACCTTATCCCAGAGAAAGTATATACTGAATTTTCTTACGAAAACATGTAAGAAGGAGTGCAGACTTGCAGTCTCTTCAATTGATCTGACGATCAAGCTCAGTATAGAGTCAAGTGAATCAGCTGATCGTGAGAAGTACTCAAGGCTGGTGAACCACCTGATTTATCTGTGACACACTCGACTCGATATTTCTTTTGCCTTAAGTGTGGTGAGCCACTACATGCTTGATCCAAGGAAGGGTCATATGGAGGCAATGCATCGAATTCTGAGGTATCTGAAGAGTGCACCAGGGAAAAGGGTTGATATTCAAAAATAATGGACATGTAGATATTGAGGGCTTTTGTGATTCTGACTAGAAAAGTTGTGCTGATGACAGACAATTCACATCAGGATACTACATATTTGTAGGTGGTAACTTGGTCTCGTGGAAGAGCAAGAAGCAGTCAGTTGCAGTAAGATCAACAACAAAGGTAGAATACAGAGTCATAACATTAGAAATTGCTGAAATGATGTGGTTGAAAGCCTCACAAAGTAAATTAGGGAACACAAATGAAGTTCTGGTCTGAAAACAAGTCTGCAATCAACATTGCTAACAGCTCGGTACAACACGATAGAACTAAACATGTGGACATTGTTAGATTCTTCATCAAGGAGTTAAACAACGGATTGTTGAAATGAAGTCATTTAGCTACTGGAGAGCAAGTGGATAACTGCCTCACTAAAAGACTTAGCTTAGTGAAGTTAACTAGATTATGTAACAAAATGGGCTAAGTGAATATCTTTCGTCCAACTCGAGGGGGGAGTGTTGAGATTTCTATCTAATGTAGGGTTCTACTCATAAATAGAAGAGGTCTAGAGATTTATTTGTAAATGTTGGAACCCTCTATATAAGCTTTATTGTTAATGAAATAAGTTTTTCATGAGCAATCAATTTTTTACAACGGTTGGCGTCCGTTTTTCTCTATCTGAGGGTTGTATCCAATAGATTGGGAGATGCTCCAGTTGTATCTCTCTCCTGACGTCTTGTTTATCTTCCCTAACCCTTTCTACATCCTCTACACGTCTCCCTCGACTGCCCTCCATCACTGTAGCCACCTCCAAACAGCCGCACCTTGCTATTTTCCCAGCAGTTTCCCCAATTCACCCGCTTGTCCTCGATGTCGCCACTGCCGACAATTATCTCTTGATGTCATGCAGTTCTTTGCATCCCCGCCGCTTCCGCCGACATTCCCCCTCACTGCAATCGCCCGGAAACAACCTCTTCCTACTATTTTCTACTAGTCCAGGCACCCAGCTATCCATTCCTTTCCTTCCAGCTTGCTGCTCTTGCCACAACTCGTCCCATTCATTGTTGTCATGCCCTTCAGCCTTCACCCACTCCATGCTACCTAGATGAACAACCAAACCCTTGTTGACCCCGAGCTCCCACCCTAGTTTGATTATTAGTGTCGTGTTTTTGTAATTTCGATTTTTGGGTGTCATGTTATAATTTTTTTACTTTCAGGTGTGTTGATTATAATAGCATATTTGTTTTCGGATATAATATATGTTTTTTTTCCTATTTGTCTTTGAGTTAACTCTGATATCATTTGGTATCAGAGCTAGCCTAAGCCTAGTTCTACCCTAGACTTTCCTAGAATCCATCTTACCCCTCTAGTAAAATATTTCTTTCCTATTCCCAAGCTATAGCAAAATTTCCCTTGCTGATTTAAATCAGCAACCTAAATCATTTTTTACGCCCTCTTTCACCTCCTACTCCAAACTCTAGCTATGCCATCAAGGAGATACATGTCCGAGCCTATCCAGAAACAGAAACAGTGAGATATGCTGACTTCAATAGAGGCTTCTGGAAGTTGAGGATGAAACCCATGGGGAGATTATCTTGACCAGGATTTGGAGAGTTGAAGGGGAAAAAGAGATGAGTGTCTGAACCCCATCCATTGAGAGAATTTCAGCAATGAAGAAGAAAGGCCACAATGTTTCCATAGGAAGAATCTGAAGTTCATACATCAGTGTGAGGGAAGAGATAAGATTACTACCTGGTCCAAGATGAAGAGTAAGATACAGCCTTAGTTCCCATCAAGATCTTACAACCAAAATACACCCAAACCAACCTGGTTAAAAAAAAAGTTGATTCTAAGTGGAGAACAAGTGAAACAAATTTACATTCTGAAATTTGTCACAAGCCAAGAAGTGTTGAAAATGCCACGAATTGGAGCATGTCGAATCAGAATGCACAACCAAGGGGTGAGTTGTTCGACTGAGTAGGGTGTTCTTACAAATTTGAGTAATGACACAGTACAAATTGAAAATGATGAGGACACAAAGGAGAACCAGCTTCCAGTTCATGATGAAAAGATGTATATAATTCCAACTGAGGCGTGGGTGGGGGGAGAAACTCCAACCAACTTCAGGGTGAGTGGCCAAGACAGTCTAGAGTTAAAGAAAAAAACACCAAAGGCATGACAACCCCATATACGAGAAATTCATAATATACATATCTATAGACTCATTCTTGAGTTGCCTCTAATGAGGGATGCTCAGCATATCAAAAATGGGGCCTTTTTGTGCAACTTCTGAAAGATTATAAAAAGTTATTCCGATATTAGATTCAGTTCAGTAGTGCACCCACCATCAAATGTCCAGACAAGAGGGATAAACGACAACTTCCAAAATTATTTTAGGAGCTTGAGGGAGAAGAAAATTCTTCAATGGGATTCATGTCCTGTTAGTAAAGAAGAGGTCTCTTTTGAGAGCTTGCTAGTGAGTAGCGCGACCTGGTACAAATTTCAACCTATAGTTGATTTCCCTTCACATTCTTATTTATCAGCTACATTCCGCTGAGTACGAGAAGTGGAGAAGAAAATTTCTGATTTAAGGGCTCGAGAGTTACTTTAGGAGAATCTACAATTATATGAAGCTACAGCTCAAGTTGTGCCAAAGGCAAATGAATATTTAATTTTTCAGGGTCTATTTTGGAATTATAATGCCAACAGGAGTTACTTACCAAGAAGTTACAATAGCTCCACCACCTTCAACATAACCAGCTTAGCTACAATGGAGAGACAGAAGCCTCGACAAATAACGTCAAAACTCCCACAACCCCATAAGACTGACAAGAGAGCTATTGGGACCTCTTCCCCTTTCCACAATTATACTACAATATCCGGATGTCGGTTCATATGAGCGGCACAAAGCCGAACCAAATGGCTCGTTTTCGACTCCTTTCCAACTTTTTGCGAGTTTCCTATTTTTCTTTCATTCTTTTCTAGTCATTTCTTATATATGTGTTGTATTAGGGTTTAGAATAGAGTTTTTTTGTGTGTATTATTTGAGACAGCAGTTGACATCCATTCTTCTCCTTTTAAGGGTTGTATCCAACAGATTGGGTAGTACTTCAGCTACATCTTTTTCTGCCTATTCCCACATTTGTTGTCGCAACCTGCAAACTCATCCACTTACCGCCCACTACCAGAATATGCACCCACACCAAACCTTCATTGCTGCCCTCATCGAGGACAGTAGTGTCACGTCGATATCAATTGCGTGCTTGTTTTCTAGAACCTGGTAAACCGACATTTTTGTTCTTTTCTACTTGTCGACCACCTCATCTACAATCTCACCCTTCCAACCCTCACTGACTCATCTCCAACACCCTTGATCCAACCCTAGCCATGTGTCATGTGTCAAGTGCATTGGTATTTCCTATTTCTATCTAGTTCCTTGTAGTTTTCCTTTCAGTGTGTAAATTGTAATTGTCTGATCGGATTTCCAGAAATAATATTTGATTTTTCTATTGTGGTTTGGATTAACACTGGTATCATTTAATCTCTCAATTTGACATAATCTATCCAAAGTGATCTCCCATATAAAAATGTGATACTATGAAACTAAAGTGACCAAGTACAAAGAACCGAACACACACACCAAAAAATCACGTGATTATTTGTGTGTGGGTACAAGCTTAGTCCCAAAGTATTTTTCCCATTTTAGTGCCTCTACTTTATGAAACTTATTCAATGTGATCCCCCGCATAGAAATATGATACTACGTGATTAAATTGGCCACGTAAGAACCATGTGACTTTTAGAATTTAACCGTCTGTGTATGTATCCTCAAAGAGCCATTGAGCTTATGTCCAGATGGATTTTGAAGAACACCTAGTACCATTGATCTTTGGACTAGCTTGAGGTTAAAATACAAGAAGCAATTTATCTCTCAAACGCATCTATGTTTAGCTGAAACTTGACAATAACTTTCAAGCTATCATCAAAAGGAATCCAAAGCAATTATTGAGTGGCATCATGATCTCAAAATTCTTAGGATATCATTCTGATTATCAAAAATGAACTAAGCATTGTCAAAATTTCAAAGTCCAATAGGGGAGAAAGAAATAAAGATGGCCTACCAACTTATCCTAAGCAAGCAAATCGTTTTACAGAAACAATTATAATAATTTAAAAAACATACAAATCAAACTTACCACTTTCTCCCCAACACAACTTAGCCTTGCCCAACTATGTCATCTCGCTTCCTCTTCATCGCATGACAACCTCGTTCATTATTTGTATGCTGCTTTCTCAGCCTCACTTTCTCCTTTTAACAGCCTAATCCCCATTTATATCATCCACCTTGATCAAACTTTCTCATTCTTAATGCCATTCACATTAACAACTTTTCTAAAACTCCAAATTTCCCTGAAAAACCTTAACATTAGCGACTAACCACTTTCTTGTGCACTTGTTTCATATCTGTCATTTTCCCTTTCATTCTCTCACTCAAGTATTACGTAACCTGGCTTCCACGCCTTCATGTTTGTACTTCCTTAAGTGACTTTTTCCCAAGTATCATGTTCTCTCCTTTTTTGTATGACAACCAAGCATCCAACATCTCGCCACCCAACAATTATTCTACTTGATCTCCTATTACAAATCGATCATCTATTACCCATATGACCTGAAAATGACTACTTACTCTTGCAAGTCACCAAAAAACAAACAATAGCAAGTATAACTTTCCAAAACGTCTCTCTCCTACCCCATCTCCATGGTGTGAAGCACTCATCGCTCCACTAGGTTATCTAATAGATTGAGTCTCATGGTCATTTCCTACGACATAAGTATCACCCCACCCCGTCATAGCATCTATTGGGGTAAACCTCAAAGTTTTTTATGTGAAAAACAAATTTCAAATGAACCAAATGTATCTCTCTTCTCCATGGCGTGAACCACGACTTACTTGATAAAGCATCTATTGATGTGAGCCTTTCACATGTTTCCTATAGAGTAAATTGTGCCTCATCTTACTATGGACCTACTTGGGCAAGCAATGTAGCCTTTTCGACCAAAAAAAAAGTAAGAAACTTTATGAAATTTTGTTGCATGTTTGCAAACTTAATGCATGTCTCTAACACTCGAGGCATGAATCATACCTCAGTCTGTTATGACATCTGTCAAAGTAAATATCATAGCCCTTGGCTTGGTATCTATCAGGGTCAACCTTGTAGCTTCCTTGACATGAGAAAACTAACGAAAAAAATCAGGGTACTGAGGCTCATTTTTTTATCTTATCTAATAGACACATATGTGCTCACAATTTGATTAGATGATAACATACCTAGCGTGATGTCCTCTAATAGCTTGCCAAGCAATAATTTTAAGTTTATTAGTTAATATCAAGCAAGGGGATGAGAAGCCAACTGACTAAGCTAACAGAGTATTTGACAACTTAAGAGTGCTAACAGGTTGAGTCCATACAAATTATGAAGTCCAACTCTTAGAGTCCTTAGATTCATTACATTTAATTGAGTTTGATTTTATCGATAGTCTCACAAATGAACACTCAAGTTGGTTAAAATTATTCAAAATCTATTTTTAAATATACAACGAATAACTTATGTTTCGGGAAATTGCATGGCATGATTTTCAATTTATTGATTTAATCATATTTTAAAAACTAAAATGATATCTGCGGAATGAAGAAAAAGTACTTTTGTTCTCAATTTTTAAGAATAAAGAGGATGCACAAGAGTGTCCAAATTATAAGAGAAATAAGTTACTGTGCTATACATCAAAATTATGGGACAGAGTAATTGAATATAAGTTAAAACAAGATACAAAGATTTCTCATAATCAGTTTGGAATTATTTCAAGCAAGTCTGCTATGGAAGCTATAAATTAATTGAAAGGTTTGATGGAGAAGTCTAGAGAGAGTAAAGAGTATCTACATATAATTTTTATTGATTTAGAAAAAGCTTATGATAAGGTTCCAAATAAGGTTTTGAGAGTGCTAGAAAAGAAAGGTGTTGATATGACTTATATTCAAGCCATTAAAGATATGTATATTAGAGTTGTTATTTGTGTTCGAACAAAATGAGGATTGACCAAGTATTTTCTTAGTTCAGTTGGATTAAATCAGAGATCGGCTTTAAACCCAAATCATTTTGCTTTAACTATGGTTTGTTCTTACCAGACACTTACAGGAGGATGTAAATTGGTGTATGTTTTTCACTAATGATATCCTTCTTGTGGATAAGATTAGAGAAACAATTCAGAAAAAAAAAACTTGAATTATTGAGGTCTACATCAAAGTCTAAAGGCCTTTGTTTGAGTAGATCTAAAATTGAATTCATGAAATATAATTTTAGTGGTAGAAGATCTAGTGGCAGAATTGTAACCATGGATGATCAAATCATTAAATGGTGGGCACATTTTAGATATCTCGGGTCTATTGTTCAAAGTGATGGTGATATAAATGGGACTGTTAAAAGTAGAATTCAAGTAGGCTGGTCGAAGTGGAGGAATGTATCGGGTATATTGCATGATAGAAAAATACCACTTAGACTGGAAAAAAAATTTTAGAAGATGGCGGTGAGACCTGCAATGATTTATGGCGTAGAATGTTGGCCTTTAAAAGAGAAACATAAAACTAAGTTTAAGTATTGTTGAAATGAGAATGCTTAGGTAGATGATTGGCTTGACACTTTAGAGACATAATGTGAAGCAAATGTATCGATGAAAGGGATGGTGTAATCCAGTGGCAGACAAGATTAGAGAGTTGTCTTAACAATTTTGGTCACATCAAATGCCAACCATCTGATGATCTAATTAGGAGAGTAGATATTTTAGAATTGACCTGTGTTAAGAAAGGTAGAGGTGGAAATAAAAAGACTTGGGTATATTAATAAAAAAATGATGTGAATTTACTAGAAGTAAATGAAAATATGACACTCAATAGGACACAATGGAAAAAAATGACCCCACTTAGTGAAATAAAGGCTTGCTGTTGTTATTGAATAATTTTTTTATATATTTAAAAATTCAGCATAATAATTATTACATTTTTATGATTATATACTTGATCAGCTCATTTGTATGATATTTATAAGATTCATATTTATTTATTTCTCTATGCATCATTATATACATTGAATTTTCCCTATGATGCCTAATTATACTAATTAAAATATTAATCAACAATTTAAGGACAATTAGATTAATTTGGATATCTTTAACATTCATTAATTAAATATTTCATGTGTTTTCATTATAGTTAACATTTATTAATTAAATATTTCAGGTGTGATCAAGTTTACATGATCTCACATGTTCCATTTAATTTACTAATCTCTTAATTAAGGTTACTTATATGTTAAATACCTAATTATCTTATACATCATAAATTTGAACTTAATTTGATCAGGTCAGATTCATCATATGTTTATATATTGTTTGATATATAGAAGTTAAACTTATATATGTAGAAAGTAAAAAGACGCACCCAAAACTTTGACCCACGACGTGGAAGAAATTAGTGTGACTCCAATTCAGTATCCTGTTTATATGAATGAAAAGACTATTTTGACTAGCTATTAAAAAGTATTGTTAACTATTTGGACCAAATTTGGGAGAGAATTTTGAGAAAGTTTCGTATTGCTTATGATGGGGTTTCAAGGGCCAAATATATTAAATGTCTGTGATGGAAAAATTAAGAGGAGGACATCATGACATCTTAAATGTTATATTTTGAGTGAAAAATCAAGAAAATTCTAAGAACTTCCATCAAATCTTTTTTACCTAGTTTAGCTTAATCAATTTGTAACTCCATTCCCTCGTAAGTTATATTTTCATTCATAGATCTTTTTTGAAATTAAAATCGGAAAACTTTAGAGATAATCATCTGGTCTCCACTAAAATTCAAGAGAAAGTTAATGTTGTGTTTACACTTTTTGTCGTGTGGGTTGAAAAAATGTCACCTTTACTATCTTAAAAGTAAGGTGCGGTTGCGTCCTATCTGTTGAGATTAGGTGACACTAATAACGTAAGAAAAAAAATACTAAGGTTTAATCAGATCCAAAAGATTATCGAATCTTAAAACTACAATGTAAGATAATCAAAAAAATAACAAAGTGACCTACAGGTAGCTTCAAGTTGTCTGATTACAAATACCTTCACTATCCCAAAGTATCACGATGTTTGGCATGACCAAAGGGCGAAAACAACCACCAATATGATTTATATTTTCCACTTAGTGAAGAACTGCAAATATGGAGGTTCCTAATAGCAGTAGAGCTACAATTCCAACAGGATATGTGAAATTCTAGAACTTTTGCTGCTTCTAGGACTTCAAGATTCAAATGCAGTGAATTGGTTTGTTTCTTAACTGGAACACTTATTGCATTCACTTCAACAGTCAATGATAAATCAGGATTGAAGGGCTTCTTGTTTTCTACGCCCTACACCCAAAGTTGTTCGCTATTTAAGTATGGACGGAATTCCAAAAACCCAATGTGTGTGAATTATGATTTCAAAATGATGGAAAAATGATTTAGGAATCCAAGAATTCATGGCTAATCACTTGTTGTACAGATGTTGCCCTATCTGTGAGCCTCCCTCATCAAAAATCCATTTCGGACGCCCACAATTGCTTGGAAGCCACCTATGAAGCTAATAAAAAAAGAGAACGAAACAATGTTCAAAGAAAAATAAGAAAACGAAGCAATGAACAGGAATTTGAAAAACAGAGAGCCTGATTAAGAATTCTTTGGGATCAAGGAGAAGCTTTACCATCAAAAAAGAGAGATGAACCTGTTTCAACGGTCCATTATAATGCCAAAGCCTAGTGGCATGCATGCATAAGGATAGCATTGAATCAAACCTTCTTATACAATTTGTGACGAATAGAAAATTACACAAAACATCATTCCAAAATATCAATTTCATTTTCTTTACATAACCAAATTATGCAAAATAGTTGGTACGTTTTCAGGTGAACCAGGAGGTTTAATTTTCTGCCAATTTTGTGGGTACCAAGTTTTCATCAACATCTATGATAATATTGCAAACTTTCCCTTGCGCCGAAATTGAGTATAAAAAATATTGTGGAGGAGCCACTCTGATTCCTGCTAGTCAATGGAGATGCTCGAACTCAATGAAAAATAAAGTCTCCATCAGTAGCATGTACTAGGTGCTGCTTCACTTCTTTAGGTGTTTCTTTACTTCAATATCATCCTTTAGATAATAATTTTTAAACAAGTGTGATCGGCTCCTCTACATGTAGATATTGAACGAATGTGAAATTTGAAGGCATCTCAATTTATTGCTCATCCTGGAAATTTTTAAGGCATAATTTCTCAAAATGCTTTTTAAGGCCCACCATATTAAAGAGAGAACTTTCAAACACAAAAGGTGCTACAATAGCACCAGAGCTAAGCTCGTAATCAGTCTAGAAGCATCTCAACTTGAAAAAATCTGCAATTAGAACCTAGAACAGGCTTTTCCTTTCAGTTTTCAGGCTCTTGTAGTTGCTCCGATTTGTCATTCAATGATGGCTACTCCACCGCCAAGTGTTTTTCGTTGATCCCAACTCACATTCTACAACTCTTATTATCCCTCAAATTTATGTCCATGATGCTTTACAGTCATACGAGAGTACACCTAGCGTTGACTCACTAGTGGAGGCTTTAGGTTCTATAAATCAGGGGAGGCATGAATCAAGAAAAAAAAAATTTCCTCACTCACCTGTTCTCACCAGACTTCAAGCTAAGAGATCCAAATGACAGTTTGAAATTTTTAATGCATCTAGTGATTTAATTCCACAAGCTTTCACTCTATTTATTTCTTGCCAGCGTAATCATCTTTTTCTCTAACTCTTCTTCTAAATTGCCCTTCTTATATTTAAATCACTTTCTTATTACAATATTTTCATTCCTTTTTTTTTAAGGAATGGCCAAAGGTTATTACTCGAGCCTCGGCCATCCCTAATGCAACTAAACACTCGAGTATCAACCCTACACACGGTGGGATTCGAACCCCAGACCAGAGGGGACTTACACCACCGAAGTGGATGCTCTACCAACTGACCTAGGAATGCTGCGCTATTTTCATTTTATATATATATATATATATATATATATATATATATATATATATATATATATATATATATATATATATATATATATATATATATATATATATATATATATATATA